>JAJONR010009114.1:0-55428 GCA_029582245.1 Solanum etuberosum
TATATATATATATATATGATACACACACAAAGCCGCACATAAGTATTAAAAATTTGATAACAAATTTAATAAGCTAAAGAAATAATCTCGTGAATCTCATTGGTCAGGTGGCCGTATTTTTTTTGTGTAACAGCTGAAGACAGATAAAAACATAATATTGAAGAATGACAGGTAGGAAAATCTGGGGAAAGAGTGTATTAATTTTATGTACTGTTTAATTACTTTTTAAATGATTTGATTTTGTAAACATTATTTTTAAGTGATATGCAGAATTAAAACTCTAAGCTCCGAAATCGTGGCTGACCACTAACATTCATGAATCATGAGTACTCCCATCACATTATTTTTCACAATTTAAAAAGGATGAGTGAGTCAAAGACTCAGAAGTATTCGTAAGTTGTGAAATTGAAAGTAAGTGAATTTGTTTTTATAAGTTCCATGTATTTAATGTTTCGAACAATGATAGTTTGACGGAGTAATGAGACTTTGCCATCAAATCAATGCATCATTGTCTCCTGGAATTTCAAAACGTAAAGAACATAATTATAGAAAAAACGAAGAAGCCTTGACACATCTAGAAACACTTTTGTTGCATGATTTCAGGAAAACAAACAACACTCATTTTATGGTACGACAAGTATTTCATCAGCTTGATATTATCTAAAATGACATGTATTTCCCCTCTTATATACAGTTGATTTTTTAAATTATAATCATTCAGGAAATATGTCTTTATCCTTCCGTTATTTCTTTTTTTTTTTTTGTTGACAAAGGAAATCGACCATAATTATCGTTACTTTTCGGGTGTGCATAAAGTAACTCTGTTTTTAACCTACAAACCACATAAGAGAGATAAATTTCATTTCAGTGTAATTATCCGCAAATCACACAAAAGAGATAAATTATGCGACAAACTCAATTAGGAAGACTATGCAAAAGATTTCGAACATAAAAAATGGCCTTTCAGCTAATTAAGTGTAACATATAGAAAAATAAAGTATAATTAAGGACTCCATGGGACAGGTTGGATCCAAGTGGATAGCTGTGGGGTGTGGCTAATCATCAATCTCACATGCTATTATTGGCATCGAATCCGAATAAATAAGTTTGTTCCTCTATTTTCTCTAGAGCCTGTTGGCTGCAAGTGGCATTCTTCCAATTAATTATTCCTTAGTACGCTTTTTAACATTTTTTTTTGGTAATCTATAATGAAAAAAATGCATTGGATCCACTTGAACCTTGTTTTTTTGGTAAACAACAAAAGTTGATTATTACAAATTGAGAAATACATGTTCGACCATTTTTTTTAAATGAAACATCAATTTTGTAAAGGAAGCAGAATTATGACTACATGTCCCTAAACGGCAAGCAAATACAACTTTCTATTTGCCTTGGAAGTAGACTCCACATAAGTTATAGTATAGTTAATTTTTGTTTAGTCACATTCTATGATATTCGGTAAAGTTGGGTGGTATTTACGCTACAGACTAATAACTTTAATATAATAAAATTAATAACTTTATTTATTTTTATTATATTAATTTATATAATATTAAAAATTTAAAATCTTCCGTTGCTTACTCCAACACTTGAAGGCTTACGCCTAAGCTGTATCAAATGTACTTGCTCCCAACACCTTGAGGCTTATGCCTAGTTGCCCCAATTTATATCTTTAAAGAAAAAAAAAATGACGTAAACCAATTACATTAATAGTAACCCACTTTCTATGTTTAAACCAAAATGAAATTAGGTGACGAGAGAGCGAGGTTAAAAGGAGAAAAGTTTATTAATATTATGGTAGGTAAGTAATTTCGTGAAACAGTTGCCCAAAGTTTGCAAATGTCGCCAAGTATATCCAGACATTTTTAAGAAGCCAACAAAAGCCACCGCCCGCCGTCACCACTAGTCTTTGCCAATGCAATAGTGCTCTGTGTTTTGTTTGTTTCTCCAACAAATATACAGACACCCCGGGAACTGTTTATGTAATTATTTTTGAAAGGTCACCAAAATGAGTGACGTTTCAATATTGTCTTCCGTGCTAAATATGGCTTTTATTTTTATCAAGTTGGTCCTTTTGTTTATTTATAATATATCACTACCAAAACATCATTGAATCAAAATATATATGGAGTAATTTTTTTAATATCCGAACTCTTGTTATTCATTACGGATGCAAAGGTGAAAGATAGATAGACAGGTCCTTTGACTTCCCCAAGAAAGATTTAGAACCAAACTCAAAGGCAATTTTGATCTAACGATGGTTCGTTTGAAAGAGAAATTTAGTTTGTTCTTTAATAACAGATGGCTTGTATTCGTAGCTGCAATGTGGATTCAGAGTTTTGCTGGCATTGGGTATTTATTCGGCAGTATTTCACCCATCATTAAGAGCTCTTTGAATTATAATCAGAGGCAAATTGCCAGATTAGGTGTAGCTAAGGATTTGGGCGATAGTGTTGGATTTCTGGCTGGGACTTTATCCGAAATCTTGCCTTTATGGGCTGCTCTTCTTGTGGGTGCTGTTCAGAACTTTATTGGTTATGGCTGGGTTTGGCTCATCGTCACCGGCCGATCTCCTACTCTTCCTTTATGGGTTGTGAGTACCTATCTCTTACCCAATTTCAAATCTTTCAACTTTCTTTGTGTATACTTTTTCATTGAAAGCCTTTTAAAAAAATAAATCTAAATGCTCTGATTTATTGTTGGATCAACTAGTGGTACATGCTCACAAGTTTTAGGGCCAATGAGGTTATTGATTTATCGTCTACATTGGGATTCAGGGGTTTATAAGTCTATTGATATCTCATTTATGTCTTTCTGAACTACTAATTTGCTTTTAGAGTAATAACAAAAGTTTTAGTCAAATTTGGTTGTGGTGCTTCTGAATTTTTCAATGTGATCAATGGACTAGTTACAGTAATCCATTCATAATTATGTATTTAATTTGAACTCAGGTAGACGCGAAGAACCTCTTGCTCTATCTACATACCCTTCATGGATCTGATATTTCTAGTTTGAAGGACTTCTAATATAATTAAACCACTCCGGATTAAGGCTGAAGAGCAAGGGGTCTTACTTGTGAACCTAATAATTATCAACTTGCCTTCTCTTCCTCCCATCATCTATCATTTCCTATTAGAGTTTGTCGGCATTAAACCCGATTTTTACCATTTTCCTAGTGCGCATGGGGAAGAAAAATGCTTGTTAACTATTGTGGAATTGAATGCCCTTCTTGCAGTACGTCTGGTCATTCTCCAGAAGACGTTATTTATTACTATTATGTTTTGACGGATCAAAATCGCTTGTTTACTGCCAGCTATGATGATTTGGCGTGTACTTCTAATTTGTCAAAGAATTGACTCATTTCAGCTATTTCTCTGCAGATGTGCCTTCTTATATTTATAGGAACAAATGGAGAAACCTACTTTAATACAGCAGCACTTGTCTCAGGTGTGCAAAATTTCCCTAAAAGCCGTGGCCCTGTGGTGGGAATACTTAAGGGATTTGCTGGGTTGGGTGGTGCAATTATGACTCAAATATATGCACTGATCCATTCCCCCGATCATGCTTCACTTATATTTATGATTGCTGTGGGACCGGCAATGGTGGCTATCGCCCTCATGTTTATAATCAGGCCTGTTGGTGGCCACAGACAAGTCAGACCATCTGATGGATTCAGTTTTTCATTAATTTACAGCATTTGCCTCATTTTGGCTTCTTACCTGATGGGCGTCATGCTTGTTCAAGACCTCATTGATGTTAGCCACACAGTCTCTACAATCTTCACTGGGATTTTGTTCGTTCTATTGCTTATTCCTGTGGTGATTCCCATCTCATTGACTTTCTCGCAAGAAACTAGAGTACCATCAGAAGAGGCTCTTTTATCTGAGTCACAAAAACAAGATCCTGGAGTATCTGGACATGATCAGGAAATTATATTTAGTGAGGTTGAAGATGAGAAGCCTAAGGATGTAGACTTGCTTCCAGCATTAGAAAGGCAAAAAAGAATTGCCCAACTGCAAGCAAAACTAGCCCAAGCAGCTGCAGAAGGAGCAGTGAGGGTCAAAAGAAGACGGACACCTCATAGAGGGGAGGACTTTACCCTAATGCAGGCTTTGATAAAGGCAGACTTTTGGATTATATTCTTCTCACTACTTTTTGGTTCTGGATCTGGTTTAACCGTGATTGATAACTTGGGCCAGATGAGCCAATCTTTAGGATATGATAACACACATGTATTTGTTTCCATGATCAGCATATGGAACTTCCTCGGTCGTGTTGGGGGTGGATACTTTTCTGAAATAATTGTGAGGTACATAACATTCACTTCTTACATATTTTGACAATATTAACTGAACATCACAATGTCCTTCGTTTCAATGAATATTTTTCTCATGCAAGCTTGTCCTATTGACATACAGAGATCATGCCTACCCAAGACATGCAGCCATGGCTGTTGCCCAAGTTGTAATGGCTTTCGGGCATTTCTTCTTTGCCATGGGCTGGCCAGGGGCTATGTACATTGGTACTCTTCTGGTAGGGCTCGGTTATGGGGCTCATTGGGCGATCGTGCCAGCTGCTGCTTCCGAATTGTTTGGCTTAAAGAATTTTGGGGCTTTGTACAATTTCCTCACTATTGCGAACCCAGCTGGTTCACTAGTATTCTCAGGTGTTATTGCTAGTAGTATATATGATAGTGAAGCTGAAAAGCAAGCTCAACAGCGTCATCCCGGCCAATGGAATGGGACATCTTTTTTATCAAGTTTTCTAGCTGTGGATGAACCTTTAAAGTGTGAAGGTGCCATATGCTTCTTCTATACTTCCTTAATACTTTGTGGACTCTGCATCGTTGCTTCTATTCTAAGCATGATTCTGGTTTACCGAACAAAGACTGTATACACTAGTCTTTACGGAAAATCTCGTACATAATTCATCCTGCAAGTGAAAGCTTGGATAGAAGTTTGAGTAATTTGCGCAGATACTCTCAACCAGCTTATGGATCCAAGAGCATTTCGCTGAGGTGACATTGTTAGCCATAACCAGAACACTTCCTCCAGAATGTGAGCAAGACAATGGAGATGGCAAAGCTGCCTTTTTTTGCTGTTAGAAGCTTTTCCTATTTATGTGAGATAAATGTTTGTATTGCAATCGTTGATTGGTGTATATTTCCATTGTCATTCAAACTTGAAATTGTTACATTTTGGTTGTAAACCATTTCATTTATTGATTGTTCATTATTTTTTCTTTTAATCGTAAATGGCTTTACGCTGCACAATGCAGAGGTTCTAGTCCAGTGACATTGACAACTTGTTATATTTGGAAGAAGATCATAAATTATGATATCTAATGCTATAGGATGGCATCTACCTAAATACAATTACCAGAAAACCCAAGTAGATTAACATGCATAAAATTGACTAAAGTTCATGCTTGTTGATGATGTAAATTATTGCACCAGGTGCAACCATGTTGAAGTCAAAACTGAATTCAGTAACAGAGGTTGGATTCATTTAAGTGTCCAATACAAGAATGATTGCAAGATTCGAAAGAAATCCAATCTCTAGACCTTATACACGTGATTTATTTAATCCAATTACATCAAATATTGCCAAAAAACAACAATAAACTATTTCCACTCTTCGGACTTATAACATGGATTTACAAAATAGCATCTTTTTTCCTTTCGTTGAAGGTAGAACATGGACCTCATGAGTTGAACCTGGTGCAGTCCAGTCTTATTTCACCTTGATCACCAGTTTTGACACCAACCCTTCCGAGTTTTCTCATTGCAGTGACAAAAGCTCCATTGAAGTCGAAAGCATTATTAGCAAAATCACTAACAGTGCCTTGAGACGATTCATCAGTGAAGAGCACCTGATCTGAGGTGAACAAACCCTTTCCTTTAACCAGATTCTTGTAATACTCATTGTCAAAGGTTCGTGGAGTCGCAGGGTCCATGTTTATAGCGATGGATGGATCTACATTTTGAGGGCACATATCCTTAAGTTCTTTAGCATATTCTGGATCCAAAGAAGGGTCAACAGGGTTGGATGGGGTAAATGAGTAGAGACGGTTTGCAAAACGGTCACAATGAGAGAAGCCAAGTGTGTGAGCCCCTGAAAGAGCTATCATGTCGAACTGGCTGAGATTGTGGCTGGCAAACATAGTGTTCAGTTGAATGAGATTGAAGTCAGGTTCTGGCAATTTTCCAGCAACCCTAGATGCCTGGGAGATGAGCCCATCACGACGTCCCAATTCTACATTGTATGAAGGGCCCCCTGCCTGAATGTTTTCACCAAAGGAAATGAACAAGTCAAGTGGCAGTTTACATATTATGGTAAATGAAGAGAAAGAAAAATGTCAAAGCAAAAAAGAAAGGGGTATGGCAGTGGATGGTTTCTGTGTCCTCGATTACCAGCACTACAACATCTCTAGTGGCGATAGCTAAGATATCTGCACATGATACTACTCCAGGGCACTGAGCCTCTACGGCTTGTTTTGCTTTTACCACAGTGTCAAAGCCATCTCCTGCAAGGGAAAGGTTATCCTTGGAATCCTTTTCCGCGTCTCCATTTGGTGAAGCTATCATAACAGATGCGTCACATCCCTGAGGAAATGTGCAAAAGAGACAAGAAATGAACAATTTTGGAAAGATGAAGAATGTCAATTTTTTTGCTGCCCACCAAAACAGGACCCAGAATATTGGTGGTAGCAGCTATTCAAAGTACACTTTTATGTTAAAAAAAGTGGAGTAATTATTCTTGCTTGTTCTAAAACTTATACTACCATAATTCAAAGAACTAACATGGGACACTGCGACATGAGTAACAGCTTAATTCTAGAGAGAAATTGTAGCAGAAGATTACCTCAACAAAGCAATCATGGAAAAAGAGACGCAAAGTCGCTGGAATAGTGACAAAAGTCTGGCTGAACTTTATAGACACAGCTTGCTGAACAATGAATTCCACATTAGGACAAGTAAAACCATAGAAGTTCTCTACTAGTTGCCCTTCAGCTCCGCCGAGGATCACTATGATTGCCAAGATCAACACATACAAGCCCCTCAATCTCTCCATTTTTTCACTTTCTTGATGAAAAATATTGATCCTTCTTTTTTCTCTCTTTTACTTTTCTCCCTCTACCATCCAATGACTTGTAGTAGCAGAACAAACATATATATATATATACTAGTAGAAGAAAAGTAATCAGGAAGGTAAATGAAGGCTGATTCTTGTATCACTGATTTGTTACAGGTCGTTATACTTGTTCCAAGTCCCAAAGGTTGTCCTAGCTGGATGAGTGGAAAAACTTTCCCACATACAGTACAGTGTTTTTACCGAACCAATCAAAACATGACGTCTGTCTTCTTTTTCTTAAACGAGTATATAAGTAGTAAATTAATATAGTTTGATGTGAACACTGAGTAGTGAGTTATTTGTTTTTTATTTGACGAGTGTGGTGGGTGGACGGTGCGCCATCTATTATATTGCAGCTTACCCAAATAACTACTTCCACGTGACTATTTCCATCTTCATACTTCATGTACGTTGCCTTAGTCTCTCAAGTATAATAGAAAATTAATTCTAATTTTCTTCTCATTTATATTAAACTTGTATCCTGATGGAAAATGTAAAGCAATTGTTTGTGGATGATCAAACACACAGAAGAATGCGTCCAGGTCAGATCTGACGGCTGAGGGATAAGTAAATTTCAACTATATATTAAATCAAATTTTACTTCTTAAAGTGATTTGTGCTAATTGTTTACGTGATTGCGTGTTAATACTGTATTTTAAAATATATACTCTTATTAGCAATATTCAACGCTGTTGTTTGGTGATGGTGCATTCTTCTAGTTGCAATCCAATTTGATCTACTCCCACCTAGCAAGTTATTGAGACTTGCAGAAAATGACACATTAACTAATCATATTACAATAATCAAAATGATCCGTATTTGGAAAAAGGCAATTGCGAGATAAAATAACCAGCTAGATATGTATAAATACCACTAGTATATTTTTCTTCTTCTCTAAATCACTAAATGCATACGTAATTAAATTTGACTTGGCATCTCCTCCAACAGAACAAATCAAATAATTCATCCAACCTCGAGCCATTGATGGACAGTGTTTCAAGTAAACGGCTTTTGTTTTTTCAAATAAAAAAATGTGCAGGGTAGCTGGGGGCCTGAGAGAGACAAATGTGGGAGCTATTAGTTTATCCTCCCGTTGCAATAGCAACTACAAATAATATATCGATTTGTATCTATTGACAAAATCTTGAGAACCTACCTGGGATGCACCTTTGTTGGATAAGTTGTTGTTTCTGTGTTGACGGTATATAATTTTTTTATATTATCACACAAAATTTAGCTCCAATTGAAAAATAACATGAGAACTTGATACAATAAATTAAATTGGGTTAATAGTGTAAAAAAATAATTAGGCGGGCTATGTGATTATATAGGAGTTCAGTCGGGAAGATCACACAAAAGTTTTTTTTTTTTCCCCTTCCTGTTAAGCGTGTTAGACCGTTGAATTAATGTGCATAACATTAAAAAAAAAAAACATTTTTTTCTTATTGTAATTTCACTATTATTATAGAGGGGTGGGTTTAGGCAGATCCGTATGTGTATTAATATCCAAACAGAATATGAAGAGAAGGGGACATAATGTAATCACCTGAAATACTAAAGTACATTTGCAAAATTAACTTTATGTAGAGCAAAATGTATAAAATATTTTAGGACTTTCGAGAAGAAAAAACGTTTAAGTTGGGCAACGCAAAACGGCAAAAGCATAGGTAGGGAATGAAATTCAAAATCAATGGCGATGGAGTTTGAAACGCAAACCCAATTAGGGTTTCCGTTCTGGAGCCCAATTCGTCGACGTTTTGGTCCTGATGATCCCTTCTTTGCTTACGGTAACATTCAAAGGCAGCTTCTCGCTAAGCAGGTTCGTTCCTTCTCCCTCCTCTCTATGCTCTCCATAATTTGAACTTGCGATCTATCTGTTCACTCTCTTTTTGTTCATTTCCAGGTTGCATTGGATTTGACCGAAGAAGAGAACCAGCTAGTTCAAAATACTTTCACAGATGAGGAAATCAGGTATACCGATTGAAACTCCTCCCTAGTAAATCAGATTTATATACTGAGAAACATCAAAAGAAGTGACGTTAAACTATAATGTTGAAGGATATTTTAACAGAATTCAGGATCATGTTCATAATCAGAATGCTCTTCCCTTGTTGTTGAGATTGAGGAAATATGCACTTATATATTTTTTCTAAGAGTGAAACAAATCTGTGCTTTTAATGTGTTTGTTGTAGCATCAAGTACAAAAGAGAAGTTGGACTAGTGAGGATATACATTAGGACGTGGTTGCCAAATTCTTATTAAACAGGCTTGACAATATTTTGGTGTTGCAAAGTGAGTGTAAGATCAGAGCCTTGAATGTAGATTCAGAATAGGTGAGAATCGTGAGATGTTGATCCATAGATACTAACTAATATCTTTCTGGTGTCAGTTGTGTATACATGCCTTTTAATGCAGAACCTGTGAAGGTTCCACTAGTCACGAGTTTAATACTGATTATTTCTTCCTTGCTGAATGTTCTTAGCTTTTTATCAAACACTGTTACATACTCAACCGAAGGGAATAGAACACTTCTTGATAAACAGAAAGTTGAGAGGTGCATCTGCACAAGGGAGGTTAGGTGCACAAGCAGAAGGGATATGGTGAACACAGCCGAAAGGGAAGAATGATTCACCAAAATAGTGCTGAAATTTTAGTATATTGTTATGAATTTTCAAATAAAGATAAGCTTAGGAAAGCAACAGGCAACGGCTACCTCTTGTTTGTCAGTTCGTGGTCACCCCAAAATCGAGAAAGCAGAAGTTAAGGGATGAATTTTGTACCCTTATGTCTAGATATTTACAGGAGCTGAGATCATTAGAAAGAAACTAGAAGAGGAGGCTAACTTCACAATATATCGGTTTCCACTTTCCGGTACTAGTCTTGATATTGATTGGCAGGATGTCTTGCATAGATTGAATAATTACCTAGTTTTATGTTCACTATGTGATACAATCACTAAATCACTTTCTCAGATCTTCTTGGCCTAGCCTCAATATGCTATAGTGCTCATTTGCACTTGCATTTACTGGTGCTGAAGTTCTTTTTTCTTCTTTACTACTGTAAAATATCAAGATCCTAATTATGTATTGTTTAACTTAATTTTTTTTAATGGGTGTAATAGTCTTCACTTGATATTTTTGTGTCATTCTTGAGGTGATTTCTGGGTTTGTTTACTATAACATTTTTTTGGGAAATCTATTAATACATCACTAATTTCTGATAAAATTGATTAAATGCTTGACAGCAATCTCTTCTGTCCAATCATTGGTTGTGGTGCACAGATGAAATCTCTGGATGACTTTGAAGACCACTATGTTACGCGACATACTGCATCTTGCTCTGTCTGCTCTCGAGTTTACCCAACATCACGCCTGCTCAGCATACATGTGTCAGAGGCTCACGATTCCTTTTTTCAGGCAAAAGCTGCTCGTGGCTTTCCCATGGTAATATTTTATCTCATAGTTTTCTTTAGGATGTCCTGTAGAAAATGAGGTGAAATTCCTTGCATTGTTTAAACACAGAAAGAGTGATATTAGAATATACCTGAGAAGGAAGAAAATTGAATCAGCAAAGTGACACGATTCAACAACTGATGAATTGTTTGTTGAATCATCCAGTTTGCGCTCGCTCTAAAAAATAGACTATCCATACTATAAATAGAGAATCATCAAGAACTGCCATTTGCCACAAAACTCTTCTTTCGATAATAAATCAATCCTTACACTCAAAGAAATTTCTAAAACAAACAATGGCTGGAGAATTAAGACTGTACCGACTCTAACTCTAGTATAATTTTCTTCTTCTTTCTCTTTTTCAAAGTAAAGTTGTAATCTGAATTCTCCAGCCATTGTATATTTTAGAAATCTCTTTTGAGGGTAAGGATTGATTTATTATCGAAAAAAGAGTTCTCTGGCAAATGGCACTTCTTGTTGATTCTCTATTTATATTGTGAATTGTCTATTTTTAAGAGCGAGCGTGAAATGGATGATTCAACAAACAGATCATCTGTTGGTGAATCATGCCATTTTGTTGATTCAGCTTTCTTCCTTCTCATATATTTTAAATGTAGCATGCAGTTCCTGCTCGTTATGGTAATAGCTGAAGGGATTGTGCAGGCACATATGTGCATCGTCTGGGTTAATGTGGGGCTTATACATAACCCATCCTGAATTCGCATCATCTTGCCCAATCCCTTCCCAAGGAGATAGAAGTTTGCATATCTTTCCAAGTTTATAAGCTGCATGAATCTATGTTGAAGAATCGGCTCTTTGATTGTGTTTGGTCATGTATATATGAAGTCTGCATGCACTTTTATGTGTTTAGACTGTTCAAAGAGAGTTATGAGTAACACTGTATGTTTCGATCTTTTTTGAATGTCTGTATGTAGCTATTTACTGAAATTCTCGTTGTCCTGTAGTATGAGTGCCTGGTGGAAGGCTGTGATGTCAAGTTGAAAAGCTACAAAAGCAGGCAGCAACATCTAGTTGACAAGCATAAATTTCCAGCATCTTATGAGTTCTTCAGAAAAGCTCGTCCATCAAAGAAACAGAGGCAGAAACCGCATCATAAACAAGCATCGAATAAGACTCAGGAGACGTCAAGTGCAATGCAAGTTGAGGAAGAAACAATAGACAATCTCGTTTCAGCAGTATCGAAACTAACCACTTCAGACTCTCCTTCAGCAATCAGCTTTGGCCGTAGTAGGGCTCGTGGATTGTCATTTGTGCCTCGTGCTGTTAATCGGCAGAGAGGACCAGTCACCTCAACTGGTGGAACAAAAAACTAGTGGCATGCCAATGGAATCTTGAAGCACCTGAAAATGTCAGGCTCATATTATGAAAGATATGATTTGAAGCTGATTTTTGAGCATTTGTCTGCCACTGACATTGGCTACAACGCATTGTGATGATGGTTCCAACATGTTGACCACTGCTCTTCATTGCATGCTCAAAACTTATTGTATTTGTCTTGTCAAAGGTTGTCACACCTCTAGTGGCTGCAAGCACCTGCAGCAAGCAAGAGAACTAGTTTTTCTCCTATCATGCCCAAACATCTCAAATTTCACTAGTCCATCAATCAAAGAAAAGATTGAGCTTTCCATACTATAGCAATTAGCAAACATTAATCCAGTTATTTGATTATAACATCTCATTTAAGTGGTAAGATTTAAATCTGAATGTGATAAAATCAAGAAGAGAGTGCGAATGAAAAAGTTAAGGGAGTAAATTACATTCTTATATTTGGTTTTGAATCCTGTTGCAAGTAAGTTCAAAGTTTCCACTTCATCAGAAATCAAGGAATGCAAAAGAAGATGGAACGCCTTGGTATTAGTTCCCTTTTCTAGCTTATTCATGAATAACAAATTCAAGTAAAAGAGCATCCTTTGTTCAGCTGACAAATTTTGGATAAAGTTTCTGTTACTCTAGCGTCTAGCCCCAATCATTCACCACAGAATCCAGCTAACCCAATTTTCTATGTGGATTTGTTACTTGGTGTACTCGAACAAAATGAACCTGATTGATTGATTGGCAGGTCTGAAACCTAGTACGTTCAAAGATTCAATTAATTCAGAATTTCCAACAGGAAACAACCATTTTTCCTTTCTCTAGAATTAAAAAGGGGAACTGTATTAATTGGTAAGCCACTTCATAAGCACTTCTCAT
Organism: Solanum etuberosum; assembly: GCA_029582245.1. NCBI lineage: Eukaryota > Viridiplantae > Streptophyta > Magnoliopsida > Solanales > Solanaceae > Solanum > Solanum etuberosum. Next base: position 12,797 of record JAJONR010009114.1, read on the forward strand.
ACTGGGACAATGAAACAAACAACATAATAACCAATTATTACAACACTTAAACTGATGTTAATAAAACACAAACTTATATAACTGAACTTTAATAGAAGAACATAAATCTAAGTATACCAAGATAATTTTTTTTATGAAAAAAATAAGAAAAAAAAGAAGCTAAAATACTAAATTTAGAAGTCCTCATCCAGCTTGAATTCATGGGTATCACCATTACCATTCAAACTGGACATAACTGAAGCCTTCTGATACTCCCCAACTCTCTTCTCAAAGAAATTAGTCTTCCCTTGTAAGCTAATCAGCTCCATCCAATCAAATGGATTCTGAGCATTGTACATCTTGTCATAACCCAAAGCATCCAACAATCTATCAGCAACAAATTCTATGTATTTACTCATCAAATCTCCATTCATCCCCACTAGAGCACAGGGAAGAGCATCACACACAAATTCCCTTTCTATCTCCACAGCATCTGCAACAATTCCCCTGATTCGCTCCTCAGTTAGTTTCGTCCTTAGCAAACTGTAAAGCAAACACGCAAAATCACAGTGCAAACCTTCGTCTCTTGAAATTAACTCATTTGAAAAGGTTAATCCAGGCATTAACCCCCGTTTTTTCAACCAAAATATCGAACAGAAGCTTCCGCTGAAGAAAATCCCTTCAACACAAGCAAAAGCCACCAGACGCTCCGCGAAGGTTTCGGAACCATCGATCCAACGAAGGGCCCATTTGGCCTTCTTTTCAACACAAGGGATGGTTTCGATTGCGCGGAACAATTTGCTCTTTTCGTCAGAATCCTTGATGTACGACTCCAACAGCAAACTGTACATCTCGGAATGGATATTCTCAATGGCGATTTGGAACCCATAGAAAGCACGCGCCTCAGCAACCTGGACATCTTTCATGAACCTTCCAGCGAGGTTCTCTAAAACGATGCCGTCTGATGCGGCAAAGAAGGCAAGCACATGAGTGATGAAATGCCTTTCACCGGATGTTAGGTTTTCCCAGTGACGAGTATCAGTAGATAGATCGACTTCTTCTACCGTCCAGAAAGATGCCATGGCTTTCTTGTACATTTCCCAAATCTGTGGATACTGAATTGGGAACATACAGAATCGATCTGGGTTAGAGGCGAGCAAAGGCTCTTCTGGGATAAGAGGCATTTTTGTTTCTGAAATTTGGATAAGAAATTCTAGGGTTTAGTAGAGATGGCTGCTTGAGAATAATGGTGGGGAATGTGAAGATATTTAAAGACGGCAGAGCCAAAAGGTGTTAGGTTTCAATTAAAATCAGTGAGCGCGGTATTTGAATTTTTTTAGGAGAAGCTTGCGGGAGAATGAATATAATCCAACTGGCTGGGCAAACTAAACTTAATGGACCACAAAATTTCGAGTTTCAAATTTTACCGCCATTATTAAATATTTCAATATTCACTTTTGCCTTTTCTCTAAAGCGTGCATCGTACGATTTGCATTTTCTGCGGTAAAATTTGGTGCAATTCATTTGACCAGACGTTCAGTATTAGAGAAACTTTTAACTTCTTTTTTTCAAAAGGCATAATACATAAACATGACCTTTAACTTGATTTAATTTCTTTTCCAAAAGGCATAATATATAAACATGACCTTTAACTTTGGTTCAACAGACAATTATGCCTTTCAATTTTGAGTGTGCATAAGTAGACACTTATATAAAATTGAGCAAGTAGACACACGTGTCCTACATGGCATAATACATGTAGGACGCCACGTAGGACACAAATTTTTCATGTAGGACGAATGTGTTTATTTGTTCAATTTTATACAAGTTTAAGTGTCTACTTGTACACACCCAAAGTTAAATGTCATAATTGTCAACTGATGCCAAGTTAAGGGCATGTATTATGCCTTTCCAAAACAGAAATAATTCTCTGGGGTTTGATTGAAAAGAAAAATCCTCAATACTTGTGAAAAAGAAAGCCATTTCATGTATCGATTCAAAGACTATTTGTATCTCAATTGTTATATTACAGTTTAATCTTTTATGCTCGATATAGTTAATTTGTAACTATTGGCCGTCATTTATCAGCAATGTGTTTCGTTACTCAATCGGATAAAAGATCATTCTATTATACAATATATAAACCAATCAAGCTTCCTTCTCCACTTGAAATATATAGGAGTAGTACCCAAAGTAGGAAAAAGAAGATAAAATATTACTGTTACCGTAAGAATTACTTTAGAAAATATTAAATTAATTCCTTTAATCACAACCAACTTGATTGTTAAAAAAACATCAAACATTAGTCATTTCAACCTTTCAATTGATCAGAAACAGTTGCAGTAATTGAAACCAAATAGAACCCCTCCCCACCTCTCGACATAGACCATAGAACTTAGAGCAGAGACTTCTCCCTTCACTACACGACGAGAAAGAAAATAGAGGCATGGCGCTCTGGCAGGACAAGGCTTCCACAGTTTTCACGAAGGAGCTTGCAGGAGAAACGCAATAGAAATCATCAGAGGGAAGGGAATGAGAGAGAGTGATCATTACATGCTTTAGAGTTTAGACAAGCAAAACATTACATGTGATTCTTGATTTACCACATTAAGTATTTACAGCAATCTACACTAATGAAGACTAAAAGACTCTGTTCAAGATCAACGAGGGATTCACCATCTTATCTGTGTGCTGTACAAGAGCTCTGGCTTGAGGAAGTGTACATTTTAAGCAGTACTTCTTACTTAAACAGCGGCAACAATGGATTCTATTCATCTACAGCAGAATCATCATCTTCCGCTATCATCCAAGGCTGCTTAGGACCCTGAACAAATGTAAACAAGCAAAACAAAGAGGATCATCATATAAACGCAAACATTCTAATTCAGAGAATTGACTGGAGAGAAGAGAGAAAAAGTTGATCCATGGTTATTAACTTATTCACCTTACCAGTAAACAAATCAACCATAGTTTTATTATGAATACAAAAATGGATGAGGGACAGAAAACAGCCGGTCATGAACTATTTTCCGATCATTATTTTGAAGCAAATCACTTTTTAAAGAGCACTATGCTATAAATTTCCAGTCATGTTATTTCTCCTACAATGCATAAACTGGTATCTGGCATCGCCACTTAAGCTTGTCGCAATTGCGTCTATATGATATGTTTCCTAACTGGTTTTTAACCGTTTCATGAACCTTGCATCCTTCTGACACGGTAACTCGGTACTAATGCTTGCTGGCACTTACTTAAGCAGTTTTCTCCTTTCAACATGATGTCTATGGTATTGAGACGCTCTTCTACAATCCAGATTAATTATTTCTTGACCACACGTACCAGTTTAGTATTTAATTTACTTTGTAAATTTTGATGTGGTTGCTTAAGCAAGTCTCTGCATCTGGGAAACAAAATCATGTACAGCACAAGGCGAGCAGCATTCTTCTATTGTCATCTCTTTCGCAGCTTTGTCTAAATTACAGTTTTTATGTATTGCCAGACTCTTATACAATACAGAAAACCAACCCGAGTGCAGTTGTCACTGATGAAGGTGCTTATGAAGCTATAAGGCGGCAAGGTTTTTTTCATTATAAAGAGCTATCAGGCTATGTGTATTAGACTCTAATTTGACACATAATTCATTGGATAATATGCGTATGCACTCTGAATCAGCTATGAGTCACCATACTTACCTAATTGGAATTCATAGCAAATTGTTAGCCCGCTTTCACTAATTTAAAACATATGCAATCATGTAGGCAAACAGAATACTAAGATTAGGTCCCGAAACCACACTACTGAGTTTACCTTTCCCTGCCGTATAATTCTAGGAGCACTTCCAGTCATATCAACTACAGTAGATGGATCAGCCACACGAACACCCGCATCAACAACAAAATCAAGTCCCTAACATAACCAAAGCAGAAAAGAGAGAGAAACTCAATCCACCATATAACATCTCAACCAAAGAGTGACCACAATAGGACAGGGCACTGACCAAGCAAAACATGTAGGACACCAAATATACACATACAGGTCTAAGACAAAAGAAAAACATGTACAAGAAATGGAGCTAAATTTAAAGAATTAAGCATATCCAACTTACAAGTTGCAGTAATAACAGATCCATATATAAGAGACACATAACACACAAAGGGAAATACAAAAATTTGTTGATCTCTAAATGCAAAAAAGAAGGGGATGGGGTTTGCTTGCAAATTGCAAGTACCAAAAGCAGCCTAAAGCAGCCAAATCTTTAGTGGAATAGTACCTCTGGACCATATACATCAGCTATAATGACGGGATCCAGTATCCACTCATTCTCCTTAGGTGACTTGACGCTGAACCAAATCAGGAAAACTATCATTAGGTATGTAAGCCCAAAACAGAAGTGCAACTGTGCAAAAATCAGTTTACTCATTTTCCCTATGCTAGGATGTCGGAATACCTTGTGGATATTAGAGGTCCATCCAATTTTTCTAAGATTGCGTGACAGACAGGATCATCAGGTATACGAACACCAACATTTTTCCTTGAAGCATATTTGGAAGTTGCAGTCCCGTATCTCGTGCATTGTTTTGGTAGCTGTTTGCTAGCAGTTAAGATGAAAGTGTACTGCCACACAGGTGATTAGTAGTTTAGGTAAATTGTCAGTATCAAGAGATCTACAGGACTACTCAGACCTGGGAACCCGAAATGTCAAAGATTTAAAGAGTCAAACGATCTTAAGGTCACCTCACGCACCCCCACCCCACCCACGCTGCACGGAAAGAATAAAGTTAAAAATAAGCATGAAGTAAGTCGATGACCAACAAGGAATTTAAGTAGCGAAAGAAATTATCATACCACATAGTAAAACCTGATGAAGAAATTCGACTTTAGGATATCACTAGACTTCCGACACTCCCGACATACGTATACCAGATTTATTAAAAATTTACAGCGCATGAATTGGAAAATTTATTAACAATTTACAGCACAATAATCGTCTATAAAACACGTTACGCATACTTACAGGACCGGGTAGACAGTGCTTGACTGCTCGAAAGATGTCTGTAAGACCTTGGGCATTACCACGGGGAAATCCAGTTGTATATGTATCTATGTCGCGGAAAGATCGACAAATGATACTAAGGGGCTGTAAAATCATAGAAGATCGTAAAGAAGACAGCATAAAGGACAGTGCAAGTGACAAATATGGAGGTACATAGGCAGGGAAGGAAACAAAAAATAAATTGAATCAGATCCAGCATCCACTGGGTTGCTTTATCTGATGCAATGGTTCAGTTCAGCAACATAAATGCAACTTGCCTTTGAAGGTTCTATCTCTTTTATTCTGGCCAAAAGAAAAAACGAAAAAGAAATGGACATTGTCATCATGGGACCCGAGAAAGAACTGTAAAGCATTAATTTATGCTAACAGAGAGGTTTACTGTAACTTACCTACGAAGACGTTCAATGGCTGAATGACTGTTCAGATCACAAACTATTGCGTACCTGTTTGAAAGATGTCAAATATCAGAATTCAGTGTATAAAAGATTCTGATTGAGGCTTAAAGTACACTTCTTAACCAAATTGATACTCCTCCAATTCATTTTTATATAACACAACTTTCATATTGCAAAGAATTAAGATGCTATACTTGCAGTGATTGGAATGTGATGATTATCATCCAAATGTCACTGTTTGGGAATGGCTTCCAGCAGTATGTCCATTTTACTATCCATTTGATAGAAAAAATGATGATCACATTATATTCCCTAGCAGACTAAAGTCAACCTCACTCTATCTAATCTCAAAACAACATTGCATTATTGGATGACAAAGTTTCAACACTATCAGCGAAGCCTAAATCCATTAAGTGAAGTAGGTTTGATGCTTAAAGTCTATAATATTTAAAAGCCTAAAATTCAGGCTTTATTGTTGAGGAAAGGAATGAAAAGGTAAAATATGATGACCTAGTTTGATTAATGGAAGTATGAACAAAAAAAGGGAGGAAGTCCTAAATACAAGATATTGATATGCAAGTCCTAGTATCTAGTATACAGAAATGATTGTATAGTAGAACAGAAAATAAGTCCTAACACAAGATATTGATATGCAAGTCCTAGTATCTAGTATACAGAAATGATTGAATAGTAGAACAGAAAATAAACTTGGAGATATGTGGAAGGTTATATTAGCATTTTTATTTTTACATAACCTGACCAGAAGTTGAACCAAAAATTTTAGTATGCAATAATAAGTATAATTAAGCCGTTCAGGTATAAACACAAATTAATAAGTATAATTGATAGAAAGGAAGAGAAATAAAACATACAGAGTGTCTGTGGGAATGACTCCAACAGCTCCTCCTTTAAGAAGTTCAACAACTGGATCCAACTTCCAGGAATCCGAGCCAAATTGATCAACTTGAACATAGAGCAATCTATCTTCCTACCACGTTTCGAGTATTAGTACATAAGAAACAAAACAGTAATAAGTCATGCGTAGTCGGAATACTTGCTAACTATAAGCAAGGAACTGGGCATATTAAAATTGAGAGATTCAAACCTTAGTTAAGCGAGGAGCCGAGTACTTGAGGCGTTTAGGACTTCTCTTAACAACTGCCAAGGATTGGAATCGGCGGGTTTGGGGAGGAACGGCAGTGTGGAACGACAGACGAGTGGGGAATGAAGAGAGAGAGCGACGGAATGAGAGAGGCACTGCTCCGGCAAGTCCACAGTGTCCCAGTGCTTTAGCTTCCAATGACATCTCTTCCACACCTACAATCATCTTTTTGAGAATGAGACACAAGACTGGAGAAAGTGGGTTGGTTAGTAGCTGGGCAACTTAAGAAATTCACTTCACGACGCCGTTTCCCCTAAAACGAAATTGGATTTCAGAAATGGTTTTATTACTTTTTATTTAAGCTTGAAATATGTAAAACAAACAAAGAATAGTCACAATCCCGTTCACATGAATAAACTATCAGAAAAATCAGCCACACATATGCCACGTGATTTAGTTCAATACCGGAGAAAAAGAATAATATTCTTTAGGTGAACAAAAGGAGGGAAGAAATATCCTCTCAAAATGAGATGAAGGAAATAATGTCAGTTGCCGAACGGCTCATTTGAACCCGTTTATATTTTTACATCATAATATTTTACAAATTATATCTTATATTTAAAAAACCTATATATCAATTTATTTGAAAGAAAAAAATCAATATCAACTCATTCAGCAAACAGAGCAATTAAATGATGCTGAATGTGGAAACTCAATGAGAAAGGAGTCGATATCCTATAAATAAGAAAGCATAACAAACATAATAGGCTCTATAGTTATGGTTTCGATAATTGCGCTCCATAGATATAGTTTTGTTTACTATGGAGGCTGCGGTTTGTACAAATAGGATAAGTCAGAAATAGCGAAATATACAAATAGGATAAGTCAGAATTTTTTCAGAACTCCATCTGTATATTTCGACTGCAAATATGCAGGGTAATTTATTATGAATTTTTCATAAATCAAATACAAATAGCTAGATTAAGCATATACAAAATTCTGAATTTATACAATCAAGAACCAAATTATACAAATTCTGAATTTATAAAAATCAAGCGAATAGCAAAATTGGGAAAATTATAACCGCAAATTGCAATTTTCTTAAACTATAGCTATAGTACCTAATATAGGCTAAATATTTGTTATTCTTCATAATTTTCCAAAATGGAATCGCTTTTTGGGCTGATTAACTTGGTCCGAACTTGATTGAATTTCATGTTTTCAATACCGAACATGCACAGTAGTTAAAACCAATTCAATCTGGCTTAATCCTGAATCTGAAAAATGGAATACAGTACAATAGATCATATCCCACCTAATCAATCTTGGCAAACATCCACAAGTTAACTGCGAAATTATTTCTGAATTTGATAAGCCAAACAGAACATAGATGTGTCACAACCAGCAATTAACGACCGGTAAAAGAGGGAGGGGCAAAAATGACAGAAGTTAACCAGGAGCGCAGGCACAATATTCTAAAACAGCTTCATAAAATCGTTTTATAACTAGTATGAATCAAAGGTCAAACGAGTGTCAAATTCAAAATCTGTTACACCAGTAAATCCTAGCTATATGGCAAAGCTTGAATCGCCAAAAGCCATGTTTTTGTAGGAAAAAACTACATCATGTATTTTGGCCTGTAAGAGACTGTATTGTTGCCCTTATCATGGAGGAGGATGTGCAGGTGGCGGCATATTAGATTTCGCAAAACCAACCCATGCAACAAGTCCAACAGCAAGTATTACCCATCCGAAAATGTCATACTTCAGATCACTGCTCTTCTTCTTCTTCGCACCCTGAATGCATGAGCAGACAAAGAATGAAAGGTTAAGCAAGTCCTCCGACTCTGTGAAACTTAGTTCAATGAAACCAGCCAACTTCCTTTTGGAATTTCATTACTTCAAAGGAACAGAACAAGAATGGAAAAAAATGTGAAGAACAATAATAAAAAACAAAAACATTACCACCAAACTATGATGAAGGCAATTTCCACACAAAGTATTTAATTTTTTTAAAAAAAATAACTGTGGTGTCCTTGCCAGGTTGCAGGCACCTGACTAATTCCATGGGATACATGTCACCTCCCACCAACAACAGGGGTGACTCTATCCATCAATGCTTGTCCACCAAGGCTGGGACAGACGGGAAGAAATCCACTTTAGTAATTGTCCCCGAGACCTCATGGTTCTCAACCCACTTTATTGACCGTTAATTCACAACCTTGGGTGCATAAAGTTTTTAATATTGTAGGCCATAGAAGGAATTGTTCAGTGCACTCAGTATGCACTTTGAAAAACAACCCGCACCGCATAGAAAATGAAAAAGAGTAGGACTTATAAAGAACAAAATAAAGTAGCTTGAATCAATATAAATATACATCAGGGTGGGGGGAAACTAAAATGTATAATACCTTAGTACTTGTTGCTGCTGTAGAAGGTCCTGGTCCCATAGCTTGTTGAAGGGGACCTTGTTTGTGAATCTGGGCATGCAACTCTGAAGCCTAAATAATGTACAAGAACATAAATAACAAACAGAAAGGACATTCTTACACGATAAAATAATTAATAAGGGCAACTTGTTCTCATAAAATGACAAACAAGAATAATCCCAAGAGCAGTATGAATCGCCCAGAAGGACATTTACAAACATATAAGCTATATCAATAAACATCCAGCACGCCATTCATTCCACAAAATAAGATGCAATGGAATCTAAGGTCAAATTTCTTTCAATCCTTCGCCACCTAAGAAATATGAACCTATGAACTATCCGAAGAATCTTACAGAATGTTTAATAGAGAAGAAAAGACCAAACATTCTGATACCCAAACTCATTGTTTAAAAAGTATACAGATCATAATTCTTTCTTCTTCTTATTTTGAGAAAGGTAGCATTGTAAAGATCATAATTCTCAATAGACAATTAGAAGAACTAAACATGCACAAGGAGTTGGTAAATATATGCAAGTGAAATTCAAAGTATCTACTGAATGTAAAGACATTGCATACTTGCTAAATCATACTTAAGGTGGACATTTTTCTTTATAAGATACTTAGGGCAGGCAATTTAGCATGCCTTATCAGTAATGATGTAACTGCACGACGTACCAGAGTTCAATGAATTGGTCAAGTAATGTGTTAGTGGATGGGAAGAAATGGACTAATCCCAAACTAGGCCAAGGACTTTTTGAATAATGTTAACATTGAAAGACTGACTTCATAGATTTCCCTTCCACGTGCATCAATTAGTTTGATATTTTCTTCTACTTCTACAAACATATTATGTGAGCCTACGGCCTACCTAACATCTAAAATTAGGATATGCTTCATCAAGAATACAGCAGGTTAGCAGAATGAATTATGTGCTGTTAGCTGATTGGAAGAGAAAAGGCTGCCTCAAACCACTATATTTTGAGCAATCATGCGGTGAATCACATACACTTGGAACTTCCTTTGATAGATGAAATTATTTATTGTGAAGGAAAGGAATAGGAAAATTGAAGGCACACCGTGCCAAACAATCAATAAAAGAGGAAAGCTCCTCGAAGTACACATGGAAACTACTTGCGCAGGCACTTCTTCCAGGGAACACTTAAACATGTGACAAGAATTCAGCACATTAAACATACTATAAAGTCTAGCTAAAAAACAGCACTAACTTTACCTTAGAAGAAACTTCAAATGATTTCTGATAAAGCTCGTTTTCTGGATCCTACAGTTTACAGGAACAAAGCTATGAAAATAAGCCTCCAAAAATGCACTAAAAATATCAAAATCTGCATAGAGAAAAAATATACCGCATCAACAGCCTGCTGGAAGCACTGGGCTGCTTTGTCAAAGTAAACCTTAGCTTCATCTTCGTCAGGATTTAGAAATCCATGGGATGTATATGCATTCCCCAAACACCAAATGGCGTCATGCTTCTGTGGATTAACCTCCAAAGCCTCCTCTAACTTTGAGATAGCATCTAGAGAGTATATTGCCCAATTAGAAGACAAGAACAGATAATACTATCACCATCTTCAGTTCCATCAACTTATTACAAGAAAAAGGCCCTAGAATTCAACCCACCCTTCAAACATTTCCTTCTGCAAAATGAGTATGCCTTAATAGTACGGTCTTTAAGCTCTTAGTGCGGAACTTTAACATCTATAATACATGCCAGTTCAAAAATAATATATGGTCTTAGAGCGAAATAACAAAATTTATTGATTACTTAACCATGAAAGACAACATTCCTACTATGCTATGAAACATGTCTTTGGTTAGTTACATAAATGTCCCACTGCCAGCTATATAAGGGCATCGAAAGTGTTTAATATGTCTCATCCCTCTACTCCTTTTCTTAGGTTTTGCGTTAAATTCTTACATATGGGCTCAGTGCCAAGTCATTTCTCACACTCGCAAATCCATATGGAAATTCATACGAGAACCCAAATTTGGTTACTTGTTGGGAGAGTGTTGAAATAAATAGGTCATATCCGATTTAAAAGGGCATTCAAGATGTTCAAGAGGTTACACTTGTGGTGTCACCTATCAGTTGACAGTTGATGCAGTTAGAATGAAGATCATGGGAGACCAGATTGGCAAAGGCAAAAAAAGTTAAGTGATCCCTTCCCACCTTCCAATCTAACTACATCTACCTTGGAGAATAGAGTTGCCCAGTAGCTATACTAGTGGAAAGAAAGGTTCTAAAAACTCCTTAGGCCACTTCACATTCATTGCCCTAATTTGGACTGATTCCTTGACAAGAATTATTTAAATTAACAATACAATAACTCTGATAGCATGGGCGGACATTGTCCAATAGCCAATTCTAAGAAAACCTTATAGCAGGAATTACAATGGTAGTACTAGTACTGAAAACAATACTAGAAAGAAATACCAGATATCATCTTCTTTGATTCGCTGACAGACTGGAACTGTGATAATTCCAGCAATGCACCTCCCCATCTTGTCAAATTCTGCACGAATTAGTGAGAAACAAAAGTCACGATTAATTAGTCAATACGCACATAACATCAATTAAATAACAAGTTAGAGCATGAGAATTCATATGTTGTCTAAGAGTAATAGGGGAAAAATGAAGAAAAAGTACGTGCCTCAGCATCAAGAGGATCTGTAGCATATGTGGTTTCGGCAGTCTTGCGAGCGTGCTCGAAGAAGAGGAGTCGGTCGAAATCGCTTTGCATATCCATGATGAACGGTACTGAAACTGACGATCCTTTCCGCTTCGTGTTATAACGTACTGTGTTAGGGTTCTAAACTTCAACTTGAAACGGTTGAGACCTCGTCCGCTTATCTTGTTAAACACCAGCGGACTTGTCGATGAAGTTAGCGATACCCCTCCGGATTGGGCCTATTCCACACCATGTGAAGATGGGCCTCTTCCTGATTAAATAGGCTGGACAAAATTCACAAATGGCCACAAATTACAAGAATGGCCTACGAGGTATGATCTTGAACTTTTGACCTAATTTATATGATGACCAAAATTTCAAAGTTAAGCAAATTTAAACTTTTTAACTTTGAAGATCTTTTTTAGAGTAAGAGGATTCAAAAGTTTAAGTTGTCTATCGTCAATATCATGTTGTATGATTTAAAATAAGGATCTATAGAATGCGGGACAACAATGAAAAGTTACCTTACTTTTAAATAATACGACAGTAAATCACTCGATTAGGATAAGTCTCACTCCTAATTTCAAATAAGCTTAGGATTTGCTCTAATAATTACATCCACCTACATAATAACTTCAATGTGCTAATCATAATCAAGCAAGGCGTTGCTAAATTTTAGGCTACAAAATTGAGCTCTACTTCTTTTGCTTATTACTTTACGATAATACTTAGGGAAAAGAGTTTAAAATGTTTTTAATGTATTGAAAATGACTCAAAAATGCCCTTCTTCCATCAATTGGATCAAAAATACCCTTAAGATTAAATTTAAGTCTAAAGTTATCCTCCTTTTAACAAAAGTTAATGTGGCATAAATAAATTATTTAATTAAATATGTGACATTATTTTTATTGATCCACCTATAATTAGTTAGATCTAATTTCATTCACAATCATACCATTAACACAATCCATTTCTAAAAGACTAAGCCCTTCTTTCATATTTAGAAATACCACTGGGCAGAGAGAGTGGAAAATCAGTCAGCCTCATCCCTAATACCCACAATTTCCTCGTCGTCATCATCATAATGGTCATCTCCAGTTTCATCTTCAGGATTTTCACGATCATTTAACTCATCACCAAACTATAAAAAAATTAGAAGCTAACTTGGAAATCTCTAAAACAGTTTTGTTTGAAGAAAATAAAGATAGACCCGATTTAAAGTTATCTCCAATCTCCAATAAATCGCTCTTAATTTCACAAAAAATTACAGATGATAATTCTTGCTCCGACTGAGCTAGTGATGTCGGAGCAAGAAAGGAGGCGATGTCAGGAGCAAGAAAGGTGACGACACCATGGAAATGGCTGAGAATATTCCTTAATGCTGGATGAATTGGAAAGGAAGATGAGGAAGTGTTGGGTCTTTGAGATGGATTTGGGTTAGTGGATAATGAATTATGGTCTAATTAATTACATGTGGACCAATAAAAATAATGTTATGTATTTAATTACAAAATTAATTTATGTCACATCAGCTTCTGTTAAAAGAAAGGGTAATTTTAAGCTTAAATTTAATTTAAGGGCATTTTTTATCCAAATAGGTGGATGAAAGGATATTTTTTATCCAATAGGTGGAAGGAGGACATTTTTGAGTCATTTTCAATATATTAAGAACATTTTTGACCTTTTTCCGTAATATTTATAAGCTATCATTCATTATTTCAACTGTTCTTGATAGTGAGAAATTAAACATTAGGATCTAATATTTTATCATGCTACTGAATTTCAAATACATATTTAACTAATATCTTAAAAATAATTTTAGGGATAAATAAGTGGATCAAAGATGCCATTCATAGCCTATTTACAATTTTATGCCAATCAAAATGATGCTACAATAGATCCATATGATACAATACAAATGAGGCAAGTTAGATTATTCAAAAGGGTTTAAATACTAATTCACAATGAATATTTATACCAAAGGTCATAATAAAATCCAAGATATCAATGTGATTGTAGTGTAATTCAAAATGTAGCAGTTTCTAATTCATGAAATATATCACACCTATAAATTTTGTATGTTAACTGAATTTATTAAAATTAGGTTCCAAATACGATAAATAATGGACGAGATTTAAATATTACAAAACTCATTATAGAAAAATGTCCAAACTATTTAGGCCATTATCTTTTCAAAAACTAGATTAAAATCAGAACGAAGAAGTCACAACAAAAAAAATTTCACTCATTCTCGTTATAAATTCAAAAGAAATTCACTCATTCCTGTTATAAATTCAAAAGCAAACCTTGTAATTACATCTTGATATTCATATAAAGTATAAAATAAATCAAAAGATATTTACAACAATTGTGATTAAGTAATAAGTAATTTTTTATTTTTAATTAACAATAATAATATCAAATTTAAATTCTAAAATATGAAGCAAATTTAATTTAGTTATATTTTAATGCGTATACTAAGGGCCCGTTTGGTCATACGATACGAAATCATACGAAATCACGAGATGAAGTTGAAGTTTTGTTTGGACATGCGATTTGAACTTTTTATGTTGTATATTTATTTTCTCATAAACATAAAAACTTATGAAGTTTTAAAACTATTAAAATTGTCTCAATTTTTTATACAATATTATCAAATAAGTACAAGTTTATAAAATCGCATAATACACCATCACAAATATATTATTAAAAATACAATATTTATAGATCAAGCTTTAATTCAATAAAAAAACATAAGTTGTAGTGTACAATACTCCCACATATATAGTACGTACAATCTTCATACATTGAACTTGCATTTCTCGTTCATATGACTGAGAAGACAAACCAATATTGTTACTTTGAGCTATTTGTTGGTCAATTTAGTTGGTAAATATATTTGATAAAAAATAATGAATTTGGTGAATATAAATGGTAAAACAGAAATTGATTTGAAGTAATAATAAATTCTACATTAGTAAGAATAATTATTTTATGAGATGTAAATGGTTTAAAAAGTAATGATATGAATTACAAATTTTTTTACATATGAAAAAAATAGTTAGTAAATAAATGTGACGTCGTTTTTACAAAATATAAACTTGTGTGCTAATTTTTGTATTTGAAAAATCTCAAATCATGACTTTTAGAGAATTAAGATTTCATCTTCGTGAGATGAAATCAACATAAAATCACATGTTCAAACACTAATTTTATCTCATAATTTCATATCGTAATACGAAATCACATATCCAAACGATTACTAAATATTACTTGATGAGATACTTGATAAAAATAATCATAAGATTCAAAATAAAAAGAACAAATTCATTTTCTAGTCCAACTCGAGTGGCCCATTACTCGACCGACAGCTCTAACTTTCACCGCATGTCACGCGTGACTAAATTCACCGAGCCGACTGGTCATCAGGAATTTGAAACGGAAATCCCGGTCACACTAATTTATAGAGCTCCATATTATTTTTTCAAAAAAATATCATGGCATTTATGTGATTAACTGAAGAGGTGAGGGCATTTCATCTGAAATTGGATTCATAAATATCCAAAAATCTGTACTATCTTCTTCTCCGTCGCATCTTCCGGGTCTTCGCAGCCGAAGTGATAAAGGGTATGTCTTGTGTATTTATTTTTACTTTAATCACTCTCACTCTTTCTACAGTTCTACATCTACAGATTTTGGTAAACCCCAAAATATAGGGTTTCAATGATCTGCTTTTTCACTTTTTGTAGTAAGCTTTAATTTCGGTCTTATATATTACTTCATTTTTGCGTAATCTCGGATTCATCGGATCAAGATTGTTTGATATTGTAAATCTCTTTTGAAGTTATTTTGCATGATTATATCCATTTTGTTTTTTTTATCTATTTTCCTTTAGTGAATTTAGCAAGATGAGTTATTCATGTCCAGCTTTATTAGATTAAAATTGATGCTAGTTGCTATTTATATAATTAAGGCCTAAACTATTGACTTTTGAGTGCATATATTATTAGCACTGTATACTTGTACGTTTTTTCAAGTTTTTGTTTATGCCAATGGCCAACAAACCATATTCTTTTCTAGGTATACTTTTTCTATGGAGTTAGGTGATTTATGATTCATGTTGCAATTACCTTGATGTTGATTGTTGAGAGTAGTAACTGATCTATATCGAAAAGAGGGGTTATTCAGATGGTAAGCACCTTCAACCTCCAACCTAAGTTTGTGGGTTCGAGTTACCAAGAGAGCAAAAAAGGTGGGAGCTCCTAGTAAGAGGTAAAAAGAAATAAAGATCTATATCAAGTATAAATAGTGCTACTTGTTGAGTTAGAAAGTTCTATGTTTTGTCGCTTTTTTCTATCATATGTCCCTATAGATTGAATTGCTATGGTTGACTCACTTTTCATGATTGACAAGTTCTTATGAACTTATTTATTCTTCTTTAAAATAATTGCATTCAGATACTGCAACATGGAGAATATGCAGAGCTATTGGCAATTTGGCGACGAGCTTCGAGGACAATCAAAAGCCTCAGAGGATCATAAATGGTCAACAGCTGCTCTAAAATTGTCTGAACAGATGAAGTACAAGGGTGAACGTAGGAATAACCTTGACCTTTCAAAGAGCTCTGCTGAAATTAGGCCCAGGGGTAATCTTATGTTTCAGGAAGATAACAAGTGGGAAAGCCTTAACTTCAATATGTTAAATTTGGAAAGCAAGATGACTGAAAATATGAGCAAGAATCGCATTATGGATAGTATTTACAATGCAAATCCAGTTTATCTTAAGCCCAATTTTAACAGCTTGGGAAATTCATCTTTAAGCAAGTTCAATGCTAGCAACTATACCAAGGAACCAAGCAAGAATAACAATAACAACGTTGAGAGCACAAATGGAAATAACTCTGTTGACAAAAGGTTTAAGACTCTGCCTGCTGCTGAGACACTGCCGAAGAATGAGGTTCTTGGTGGATATATATTTGTTTGTAACAATGACACAATGCAGGAAGACCTAAAGCGCCTGCTCTTCGGTAATTACCTTTTCCCTATCATGTTAAGCATTGTCTATTTAAGTGTAATATTGCATTTGGTATTCGATAGCCAGGGATTTTATGTTTTGTTACTAGTTGGATAAACTGCATGTTGAACCTGCTTAGTTAACGACCAGTGGTTTTACGCTATTTTATTATAGAAGCTCAAAGAGCAACTAGCCAACAATTGAAGAAAATGAATTCTGACTTTGTTACTAGCTCTGAGTACTCTTCTTCAGAATTGCTATCACCAATCCTCAACTCCTATCACAACATAGCCTAGTATCGACAAAAGTTAAGATCATTGATAAATTGATGATGACTAGGAAGTAATTCTTCCCAATTGTTATCCCCTCTGCTCAACTCCAATCATTTACTTGCAGGCCTTCCTCCTAGATACAGAGATTCTGTGAGGGCAATAACACCAGGGTTACCCTTGTTCCTATATAATTACACTACTCACCAGTTGCATGGTATCTTTGAGGTTAGTTGCAGAAACTTTTTGCTATATTGTGATTGTGCGAGTTCAAAATGATGATAAATCAACTGTTTTATATTTCTATAGCTTAAGTGTAAATCAACAACAAATATCATGTTGGATGCTGCATTCCGTACAGATTCACATCGTTGTATATGATTGCTTGCAGTGTGAAGCATAAGTTTTATATTCGTACAAAAGATTGGCTGCTTTTTCTCCTTTCAGATTTTCTTAATTCTGTGGTTAGAATTTTTTCTTACCTTGTGTTAAGCCTGGTGCCTTGGTGTGCTATGTACTTTATCGGGAACCTTGTGATTTTACGGCTTTTGGCCTGAGCATTAACTTGCTGAGCTCTTATTTCTTGCCAAAAATGAGCTATATGTTGTTAAATATGGCACCACAAGCTTCTTTTTTTAAATAGCTTCAGTCTCGCTACTTCTCCGATTCTGTTTTAATTTATGCAATGAGCATAGATATTAAAGAAAAATTGGATTCAATCCAATCAAGTATCTGGCATGGACCATGACTTTTTCTTTGAACTATCTGGGCAGGCATTGAGTTTTGGAGGTTCCAACATTGATCCAACTGCCTGGGAGGATAAAAAGTGTAAAGGAGAGTCAAGGTTCCCTGCTCAGGTAAGGCTATGAATTACAGCTCATTTTCTATTGAGGCTTTTGAAGGATCTGTGTAGATTTTCTTAGTTTCATGTACTTAATGCTTAGGTGAGGATCCGTGTCCGGAAAGTCTGTAATCCTTTGGAGGAAGATGCTTTCAGACCAGTTTTACATCATTATGATGGCCCCAAGTTCCGTCTGGAGCTCTCCGTTCCTGAGGTAAGATGATCATTCACATATAAGTTCCATGCACCTGTTATGGGCAGACTACAGGTTTTTAACCCCTAAAACCTTATCGGTTTTGCAGACTTTGGACTTACTAGATCTCTGTGAAAAAGCCGGTGTGTAGGTGCTATGTGCTCGTGCTGGCGTCCTGTACTAGTAAGCATAAAAGAACTGTAGCCTATGTGAATGTTATAGGTTTGTGGTGCATGTCAGCAGTGTGCTGTCCGTAGATTTTCCTTAGCGTAAGCTTTGGGGTGCAAGTCTTAAGAGGTTGTAAGTTTAGGATTGGCTTGTGTTAGGCAAATAAGTGCAATGCTTATCTCTGAAGATATTTGCAGAGTGGCTTCACAAATTTAGCTATGTAATCTTACAGTAAACTAGAAACAAGTAAGACGATTATGTAACGGGTCAAGATCGAATGTGTTTCTGTATCTGCAGAGGAACTCTGCTTCATGTGATTTGTACCGTATGAATTCTTAACATTTATTTCCATATAGGGAATGCCAGTGCATGTCCACCGAGGAATTTGGTGACTTTGTCATAAAAATATTTGTGTTGATGGTGAAAGTCTATCCAGCAACAAGTTTTTTCAGAAACTATGTGGCTCTCTTGGCTCATTATGGAACAGTGATTAAGTAATGTGTCCCCAAACTTGGCTGGGACTGATAATGGTCCTTCAGCTGCAGTTTTGGTACCTTTAACTTCCCAGCTACGTTTGTCATCATGTGAGATAACAATCTAGATACATTTAACAAAATAATCATGCTAAACATTACTTTCAGAATATTTTGATGTTGACAGACGGTGCAATACACAATTTGGTTGTCCCTGTACTTTCATAATCGAAGGTTGAAAAAACGTTGACTGACCAACTTTGCAGGGTTATATTTCCAATCTGTAATAGATAGTGAAGACATTTGTCGTCCTCCAATTCTTACAAATGTGATGGCATTCAGGTCCCGAAATGTAGTAGTGGTGAATTTTGGAAGGATCCAAAATCATGGAGCTGCATTTACAAGGCTCCAACCGGGTGTTTTCTTTAAGCTTCCTTCTTTCATCTGCTTCCTTAGTTTTACCACATCGTCCCATCTATCAGCTTCTGCATACATATTAGATAAGACGACATAAACTCCATGACTATTTGGATTCAAAAGCAGAATTTCTTTCGCTGCTCGTTCTGCAATATCTATGTTTCCATGGCTCTGACATGCATGTAATAAGGAACCCCAGATAACCACATCAGCCTTCCAAATCATTCCTCTGATGAGCTGCTCAGCTTCTAGTAGTTTCCCATTCCGCCCAAGAATGTCAACCATGCATCCGTAATGCTCAATCTTGGGATCTATACGGTATAACTCTTTCATGGAGTGAAATATTCCTTCGCCATCGTCAAATAACCCAGCATGGCAGCACGCTGACAGAACCCCAACTAATGTAATGTCATTTGGCTTCACTTTTTCTTGTTCTAGTTCCTTAAAGAAGTTAATTGCTTCTTTTCCATGTCCATGGGCAGCTAACCCGCAAATCATTGCATTCCAAGTTGCAATGTTCCTTTCTCTCATACCGCTAAAGCACTTATTTGCTTCTACTATGGCACCGTTATTTGCATACATGTTCACTAATGCCGTTCCAAGAATCACTCCTAATTCTATCCCGCTTTCTTCCATATACGCGTGAATCTGTTCTCCTAATTGCAAACTACCTGACTGGGCACAAGCTGACAACACAGAAGCCAATGTAGCTCCGTTGGGAGCCATTCTATCCTGATCAAGCATACGCTCAAACAAATGAATAGCATCACCATACCTATCATTCTGAGCAAACCCACAAATCATCGTCGTCCAAATACTCAAATTTCTCTCAGGAACTTCATCAAACACTTCCCACGCATCCCTCAATACACGAGAAACAGAATAAGCCCTGACCAAGCCATTAACAACATGCAAATCTAAATCTAACCCAAATTTGATAGCATGACAATGCACTTGTCTACTAACATAAATACACATCACGTTGGAACAAGCTTTTAGTACAAAAGGGAATGTATGTTTACCCGGAGCGACGCACAGTCTACGCATCTTTACATAAAAAAGCAAGGCTTGTCGGGGATTTGAGCTACCAGCTTGAGCTCTTATGAGAGTGTTCCACATGAATGAATTGGGTTCGTTAATACTGTCGAAAAGTCTTACGGCATAAGAAAGGCTGCCGTATTCTGAGAGAGCAGAGAAGGACAGTAAACGGCTAGCAGCAAAATTGTCGTGGATGCGGGCTCTGATGATCATTTGGGCATGTATTTGCTTGAGTTGGTGCAGTGAGGTACATTGGTCGGCTAGGAGGGAGAGGTGGGGAGGATTGCGTGATGGTGGAGCAGGAGGACCATAGGTGATACTACAGAGGTGCCTGTAATGGACTCCCCTAATCTTGAAGAGTTTCATTTTGGCGGAACCATATTTCAGAACCACCTTTGAAATAAAATACTACTACTACCGTACAAAAAGGAGTTAATATCTCATTTATATGGTTACTCAACTATACATTCTTTTCTCACTTAACATTCAATTTTAATTCAAAATTTACTCAACTATCCACTCTTCTCTCACAAAGTCATTCAACCTATTAAATTGATATTTTAATTAAGAATTGCTGATATAAATTTTTAATTTTAAAACCAATTTTTTTTATAAAAAAAATCCATTTAAACCATTTAATGACCCGCTCCACTTGACCCGACCCGGTAAATGACCAATTTTATGACTCTCTCTCCCCTTCCTCTGCGTTTTTTTTTCCTAGTTCTCCATTGATGTTTCTTCTTCCTCTTTTAGTTAGGTTTTAATTTAGGCATCTCAATTTCAAGCTCTATATTATGTAGGAAACTAAAGGAATATGATGCATGAGTTTTTTTTTCGTATTATTTCTCAAATTCAATTTGACTTTGAAACTCTATTGGTAAATTCCCATTGGGTCAATAGCTCAATGCTTGTAAAATTGGCATAAACATCAAGCTATTTTGTGGCCTTGGAAATTGAATAAATATCTATGAGGTACTAAAACAAATCTTACAGCCTAAATTCAAGAACTATGAAGTCATGATTTTGAAATTTTGGAAATTAAAACCTAGCTAAAAGGGGAAGAAGAGGCAGCAGCAATGGAAAACGAAAAAAACTGCAGAGGAGGAGAGGAGAAAGAGTGAGAGGGAATAATTTAGGAGCAAGGGCAAAATAAAATGGGTTATATTATATTTTTTAATGGATCGGGTCAAGTGGGTGGATCACTAAATGATTTAAATGGTATTTTTTATTTTTAAAAATTTTGGTTTGTTATATAAACAATTTATGTCAACAAATTTTAACTAAAATAACAATTAAATAGATTGAGTGACTTTCTGAGAGAAAAGTTGATAGTTGAGTGACTTTTGAGTTAAAATTCAAAGTTGAGTGACTTTCTGAGAAAAAAGTGCATAGTTGAATGACTTTTGAGTTAAAATTCAAAGTTGAGTAACATTCTGAGAGAATAGTACATAGTTGAGTGACCATCTAAGATATTAACTCCTTTATAAAATACTCTGTCTAATCAATGAATAAATATTTACCGATCTGAAATCAATTTATCGGAAAAACTTTTTTTTATAAGAAGTAAAAGAAATAATTTATATTTAATCAACAAATTTTAAAATCACTTAGAAAGAATAATTAGTGTTCGGAGAATTAACATGTGGGAAGATGAGATTGTGTTGTAAACAACCGTGCATCTATTAAAAAAAAATGTTGTTCAAAATACTATTTTGAAAATGTATATCATTAAAAAAAAAAGTTTGTGAATTTTAAAATAAAATTCTGTATGAAAAAATTAATAGAAATATATCGAAATAAAATACTTTTAATTTTAAAATATCAAATTATTTGATCAAATCTGAATTCGAGTCAAGCGACCACCACAATGATAATCTGAAGCTTGCCTTTACCCTCATCTCTCTAAGAACTAAAAAAAAATTACTTATCTTTATAAACACAAAAAATTCTCTAGTAAAAAAATTCAAATTATTTCTCATCATTTTTCCAAAAATTCTTCTAAAAAAAGGTCCTTGGAAAATTCTTTAGTGTTGGTCATGCTAAAATTCTTTTTAAAATAATGATTCCTTCGTACAAAGTACTTATGAATCTTATGATCTTAAATTAAAGATATATATAATATATCTAATTATCATTTAATTTTATAATTTAAGCATATCACATGGAACATTAAATTTATAAAGTCATTAAAAAGATATCTTTTTAAAAATAAATAAACCTAAATAAGTAAGATAAACCAATTAAAACTAGCTTAATTCACCTTAATCTGTCTAATCCAAAATATTTTTGTTCCATATAAGATTTTTTAATTAGTTATTATAAAAATTAAAGTTTAATTAATTTGTTCGAGTAGATTGGGGTTATGACCTGTTTCAACCTTATTTCATTTGACACTGCTTATTAAAGCCAAAAAAAGAGCTGGTGAAATGAAATAAACAATAATCCACCGTGGCAATCGAGGCGACCTCGACAAATTATCCACATCTGAAGTCACACCGCACCGTTTGATTTCCAATTACATGAAGAGTACAACCTTTCTCCTTGGCCTCAACTTCGTCAGGTAGTAAGGCCGCTCCAATATTTGTACAAATCTCCCTCATCTCTCTCGCATTCAGAGACACACAACACCTAGCAGGACTATTGTGAAGCCGGCGGCAAAGGAAAGTGAGAAATGCCTGGGATTAAAGGGCCTTCCGATTATTCGCGAGAACCCCCTCGCCATCCTTCCCTTAAAATTAATGCCAAGGTTACTCTATAAACTTCCCTATTTCTTCATTCTTTTGCCACACTGTAACATATCTGTAAAGATCGCTGCAATTAAGTTTTCCAATTATCTGAACCCTCAATTTTTAGGAGTTAAAGGGTGGTTATTCCGATGTTTATGAATCAAAATATGTTTTCATCTTTGGTAGAGTTTCTATTTAGATTTTCTGCTAATTGGTTAAGACTGTCTGCTGATCGAATCGTTACGGGAATTGCCGATTATCTAATTTTGTTGTAGGAACCCTTTAATGCTGAACCAACTCGTTCAGCTCTGATTTCAGCTTATGTCACTCCTGTTGATTTCTTTTACAAGAGAAACCACGGACCCATACCAGTAGTGGATGACATAGAGAGGTTTTATACATTGGCTTGTTTTTGTAAAATCCTTTCATGGGTTTTTTTTTTTTTTAGCTTTCTTGCTGATAGTGCTTGGCCATTCTTCAGGTATTCCGTTTCTCTGAGTGGTCTTATCAAAAATTCCAAAGACTTGTTTATGAAGGATATTTGGTGAGGATACTGCAGACTCCTTTACATCAATACTTCAATTTGCATGCAACTCACTCAAATGATTGATGTTTTTTTGGTTTATAAATAACAGTAACCTTCCAAAATATACGGTTACTGCCACTTTACAGGTAAATTATCATGCTCTGGCTCCAGATTGTTGTGTTTGTTGCTGGGAGAGAATTATGGATTGGGATATGATAAATTGAAAAAGAAAATTTTGGGCCATATCTTATAAAATTCTCACGAGGGGAATGTGCACTACTGTTGATCATTCAGCTATTTGCAAAACTAATTTGGTTAATTCTTCTCTAGTGTGCTGGTAACAGAAGAACTGCTATGAGCAAGAGTAGAACGGTGAAAGGAGTTGGTTGGGATATTGCTGCTTTAGGAAATGGTAAGTTGATTAAACCTGCAGTGCATTCATCATTTAAATGCTTGGGATTCTCATATACTACTGTAGATAACTTGAGAAATAAACTAGATTGGATGGAGAAGTCGCAAGTTCAACATGTTTATGCTAGGAAGTTTCCATTTCCGTTCATCATCTGCATGTGATCACGTATACACGCTCTTCTCTAAGTAGCCAAAGATAATTTGAAGATTATTAGAGTGCGCCAAATTTCTGCTAATGCATTTCTGTTCAAGTCTAGAACAGTTAGTACTACACTACCATACACATAGAGTAGTTTTTTTTTCTATGTTTTGTTCCATCCTTGGATTGACAAGGAGACCACCAATTTTAAGTAGCCAAAGACAATTTTAAGATTATTAGAGTGTGCCAAATTTCTGCTAATGCAATTCTATTTAAGTCGAGAACAGTTAGTACTAACGTAATAGAATTAAAGGCACTTTGCTTGGTAAACTTACTACACTACCATACACATGCAGTAGCTTTTTTCTATGTTTTATTCCATCCTTGGATTGAAAAGGAAACCACCATCAAGCCCCCTTTGTAGCTCCCCCACATTACTTTTGACTTCTTGTGATACAAGACTTGGTAAATGTGATTGCTTTAACTGATTTGTATGTGTTGTTCCATTTTTCTTCTACTTCTGAGAGGTTTCACTTCCTATATATTTACATGTCTCGCTGCTGGTATGTTTGTAATTTAATTGAATTACTAGTTTGTTTGTTTGTCGCTCACTTATTTGGTAAGTTCTCCTTGAAGTATTTAGTGTCTCGTGTGAGTATGACTTTACTAAATG
The DNA here is from genome assembly GCA_029582245.1 of Solanum etuberosum. Taxonomy (NCBI): domain Eukaryota; kingdom Viridiplantae; phylum Streptophyta; class Magnoliopsida; order Solanales; family Solanaceae; genus Solanum; species Solanum etuberosum. The sequence continues at coordinate 37,331 of JAJONR010009114.1, forward strand.
TAATTGTAATGTCACTGGCCCATGAAATCAATTTTTGAAAGAATTCATTTGAAAAAGAGTTCATTAGAAGAACTTTAATCAGGTCCTACGCTTCTACTCATGTGTATTACAAATGAGGGGTTTGTTTATTATTAGCACTTAATGAGATTCCATTGAGCTTCCTCTAAAAAAATTCATGGGCTTGTATAATACTCCCTTCGTCCTAATTTATGTGGCACCGTTTGACTTGACACAACAACTATTTGACATAGGAACCAAAACTTGTTCTAGGGTAATCAAATATACTCTACTCCGGTAATGTGTGGCGTTCCTGCTTGTGGTCTTCATTTAATTTTTTTTCAAAAAAATGTGATATTTTCTGTTATTATTTCAATATTCCCCCGTTACTTGTATAATAAAAGAGTCAAATTAACATTTAAAGCTTAATTTAACATAGGTAAAAAAAATAATCTATTCCTACTCAAAATATGACACATGAATTGGGACAGATGGAGTAATAAGTTGTGGAACTTGTAATGATTGAGTGAAAAGAGTATATGAACTTACGCTTTATTCTAATTCATTATCTTGTGAATTTGGTAAAGAATTAATCAAACCATTTGCCTCTATCAGACAGAAAATATATATAGGATGTAATGTTTCCTAACCATGGATTCATCTCTTTCTCTATCTGCACTTGGTATGATTATTTGCTTAGGTAATGAAAAGAATAATGGTTTGGGTCATGTATCTACGGTGGAAGAGAAGGTTCCATTGGAACAATATTTTTTCAGTCAAGGGTTCCTCTCTCTTTTTTTAAAAAAAATTAATAAAGAAAAAGGGTAGGGTATGAGAAGAAATGATAAGAAGATATTGGAACATAAATTTGGAAGAGATGACGAAGGCAGGAGTTATAATTGGTTATGGTAACTGCCAAATAGTTGTTATGAATTTTAAGTTATACTGATGCATTGCTCCCTCCACCAAAATCACTTTTTCCAGTTGATCTGTGTTAGGAGTTTTTTTGAGAAAAATCTGTTTAGTATAAAATGCTTCTTGATGCCTCAATTTAATAAAAATAAATAAATTTACATTTAACTAGTTACATCGTTGTGCATTTCAGCTGTTTGGGGTGGAGCCAAATTGGCAGATGTTCTAGAATTAGTTGGAATACCTTATTTGACAAGTATCACACAATCTGGAGGAAAACATGTGGAATTTGTGAGCATTGACAAGTGTAAGGTGATTATGTAGGATATCTTATTCCTTGATAAAAAAATGTTGTTTCTTTTTTCTCTTTTCTTCTTTACTTTTCTTTATTAGATATGTATACTTTGCTGTAAAATTCCCTGGCTCAGCAACATATATATGATTCTAGGAGGAAAATGGAGGTCCTTATAAGGCATCAATTCCATTAAGTCAGGCTACAAACCCTGAAGCTGATGTTCTGCTCGCTTATGAGATGAATGGAGAGGTAATACAAATCTCTCTCTTCTATCTTTATTAAATGTGTTTGTTTTCTCAGTTTCATCTTTTATTGTTTTGTAAAATGATGGTATGCTTTACATTCGATGTTGTGTGCGACTTTGGTCTTATATTAGTTTGACCTATTTCCCTTATTCAGCTTTCCTAATAATGTAGTTGCTTTAACAACAACTACTGATCTCTGTATACCTTTCCTATTGTACACTTAAAAAGACAAATTTCTTGTGGGTCTGTATTTTCCCCTGTTAAATATTTATAGTGCAGCTTATAAGTTCCTCTACAGTTTGTTCAAAGTCAAACCAAGGAATCCTATTTGAAACTGCTGGAGAATTTTTTCTTATTTTTGGGTTTTGATGTGACATAAAATACCACATTTTGTCACTTTCAAATCCAATATAACAAACTATTCAAAAGGTTTGTCCTTAAATTCTAACTTTTTGGAGTTGTCTGGTTCATTGAGGAATGAGCATTGTGTTAAATTTGACTGTTTGACTTGAGTTTATAGTCATGTTCAGTGTGTCAATCAATTGTAATCTCGTGTATTGAATGCTGTGCCTATTATAATATCAAATGGCATCGTTGGTTAATTCTGTGTTTCACATTTGTTGAGTGGAATTTTGTGAGTTTATTGCTTCAACTGGGGATGACTTTCTGAATTTATTTCCTCTTAAAATTAATGTCATGTATTTGGTTAAGTAGTCCATTAGATAGCAATCGATGGGAACAAAGAGGGTGATATCTGATTGGCAGAGAATTATACTTCTAATTGCATGTTGAGCCTTCTTAACAAAAAGTGGTATTTTGAGCATAACAACAACAGCATACCCTGTGTAATCCCACAAGCGATGTGAGGTCTGGGGGTATTTTAAGCATGCTATTCTAAATTTATCTTTTGTATTTTTGTTTCTACACTCGATATCTTGGTAATGAGAACATTAGCATTTTGAGTGTCAGCTTGGAAACTTCTGTTACGCCCTTAACCCTTGCAATTTCCTTTTAAAACCTGATAAGTTGATAGCTCAACTCGCAATATGCTATACTAACGTTCCTGGATTCACGTGTGAAGCCACTTAATAGGGATCATGGCTATCCAGTGCGTGTGGTTGTCCCTGGTGTGATAGGTGCCCGTTCAGTTAAGTGGCTTGATTCCATCAATATCATTGCCGAAGAATGTCAGGTTGCTATTTATGTATTAGTAACTTTAGAGTGATTTAACATTTTCTTTTAAGCTTGTTAACACAATATCTGCTGGACAGGGATTCTTTATGCAAAAAGACTACAAGATGTTTCCACCAACAGTGAACTGGGATAACATCAACTGGTCTACTAGGAGACCGCAGATGGACTTTCCTGTTCAGGTAATTGGTTAAATTTCTCCCCATCAGTAGGTTTTCATTGGGGTTCTTTTAGTTTTTTGTATATAGACTTATCTATCCTGTAAATAGGTAGACTGGGAATTCAAGATTACAGGTTTGGGTGGCATTTGCTTCAAAAATTTGGAAGCTTGTACTCGAAAATCTTTTCAGATTTTTGCAAAACCTTCTTTCGATTTTTGTGAAGCAAGCACCACCTTGGTAATTTTATTAGGATATAATAACTTGAATAGTTTGTGAGTTACCTGTGGGATGTGTTACCCCAATTTTCCAAGTTATGTGGTGTCTTTGTACTTGTGTGGAACTTTATTAATATCCATTAATTTGGATAATGAAGAATTCATTATGTTTCCACAAAATACTGAAGCAGCTGTCCATTATGCTTCATGATTTTGCAACTGGCTAAAGGACTACCTCCCCTGGTTATTCCCAGGTTCTGAACTTGGAGATGATTAGGAACCACTTGGCCCATAGCTTCACTTGCAAATACTGAAGCAGCATTTGCAAGTTGAAGTTTGGCCATGAAGTTTTGGGTTCTAGTTGATTTCAAGTGAAGTTTCTCAAATCTTCAACTTCCACTCATAAATCTCAACTGTGCAAACTTAATTTTCTAACTTCCAACTTCAAATACATTTTTTTTTCAGTTTCAACTCATTTTTTTTCAGTTTTAACTTTATTTTCTAACTTCCAACTTATAACCAGGTTTATGATTTGCAATAACACCATGTCAAAACTTCTCTTTCCCGTGTAATAAGTATTGATGTCCCTGTAATTTGATGTTATTGGAATATATATATATATATATAGAGAGAGATAGATAGATAGATAATTACATTACACGCACACGGAGTTTGTTGAACTTGAGAAAAACACTTAGTTGGAGTTAAACGGTTGATGCATGTATTCTAATTTGTTTGATAGAATATTATAACCGGGTTTATGATTTGCAATAACACTGTCAAAACTTCTCTTTTCCTGTGTAATAGGTATTGATGTCCCTGTAATATGATGTTATTGGAATTCTTTACATGATGGTTCTAGAAAGTAGAAAGCCTAGTGATTACTTTTAAGAGTGTCTATTTTCCAGATCTGAGATGGTCCAACCAGCTAACTGCCTGTTGATCAAATGATTGATTGATCTGGCCTGACTTTAGCATTTATATCTGCCTGTTTACCAACATGGCTTTACAACTTCTTAAAATCTGTCAATTGCTGACAGTTACTTTATTCCCTTTTCTGGTTACAGAGCGCAATATGTTCCCTGGAGGATGTGAGTGTTGTAAAGCATGGAAAGGTCAGTTTTAATATGATAAACATTGTGTTCAAGCATTTCTTGACATTTATCTTAATTCTTTAATGGACACTTTTACATATACTTGTGTAAATGAGTTTGCACGGTCCAGTGTCTGATAAAAAAATGAGTTTGCATGATTCAGTTATGTAGCCTTATTTTGTACTGTTGTCAGTAGAGAATCATGGTACTTCATTAGGTTATTCTAGCGGCTGGTATTTGTTTTCAGATAAACATCAAGGGGTACGCAGTATCAGGAGGTGGGCGTGGCATAGAAAGGGTAGATGTGTCTATAGATGGTGGTAAAACTTGGGAGGAAGCCACCAGATACCAGAGAACTGGCGTTCCATATATTGCTGATGATTCTAGCAGTGACAGATGGGCATGGGTCTTTTTTGAAGCTGAGGCAAATATTCCACAGACTGCGGAAATAGTTGCTAAAGCGGTAAGTTTCGAGTTAAAATTTGTCTGTTTTCTTAATTCCAATAGAAAAAAGGTTCAACTGTTAACTGCCACAATTTCTGATGAAATCTATCTTTAGACTTTAGTTGATATTCTTTATAGTATTCTAAGGACTGTAGGTATAATGTAAAGATGTACAATGGCACATCTAGCAACCCCATGATTTGCTATATGCATTAAGACGTTGCTTTCTCATGTTATCTTACACTGGAAGGCATCAGTCTGCCGAATTTCTTGCTCCGTTCTCAGTTGATATTCTATGTTTAATAGGTGGATATATCTGCAAATGTCCAACCTGAAAGTATAGATTCTGTCTGGAATCTGAGAGGAATCCTGAACACCTCATGGCATCGGGTTCATGTCCGAGTTGGTCAAGCAAATCTTTAGGCTGTGTTTCATGTGTTGAGCAGATGACAGTATTCAGCATCGCAGGCCATGGTTGTTTGTATCTTCCTAGCTTAAAAGGAAAATAAACATGGTGGTTTGTATCTTCTTAAGCTTAAAATGAAAATAGCATGGTGGTTTGTATCTTCCTAGCTTAAAATGAAAATAAAATGTTTTCTTGATGTTGTCTCAAAATACTAATGGAAATAATAATAATTTGGAAGTGATTGCATCTTGACAATCAATTGTGTTAGTTTCTTCCCCAGTTTCTATTTCTCTATATTCCTTTGTAGTTTGATCTGGACAAGCTCCTAATTACTTGTTGAGTTTTGGATGACGGAACCAATGAAGTGAAAGCAAGAGAGGTTCCAATCACATGTATTTAGGAACTGGTTAGTAGGTTCTGCTTTACTTTTCAATTAATTTGGTCTCTTATTTTGTCCTCTTACCCAACTTGTTTGGGACAGAGACGTAGTTGCATTATGTCTTCCTCGCCAGCTGATGATTGTATTTTCTTGCCGCATCAACCACCATGTGGAACGGTGGATGTCCTATTCTGTCGCCACAGGTAGCCTGTTTTTCTTCATTTTGAGCATGTGCTTGTTTATTGTAGTTATGAATAGGTTGCGCAATAGAAACACAGAATGAGGTTCAAGACTTGTATTTGTGTTATTTAATGAAAGTAGATGTAGTGCCCTCCAAAAAGAACGAAAGTGAAGTGGGATGAGATGATCAGAGGTGCATTCATACGTATGTAGACAAGTTGAGAAATGATGACATTCGAAAAAAAAGGTTCAAAGAAAGGACTGGGGAAAGAGAGGAGAACGTCAAAATCATTTTGCCTTAGAAAAGTCTTCGAGACAATATAAACAAAGCCCTCTTTATAGAATAAGGAAGCCATAAACAAGTCAAAAGTTCTTATAAAACAATTATAACTCTCTGACAAGGACCAACTCAAACCAACAGATAAGATCTTATATCCAAGTAAATAAAAGATAAGATTCCTCTAATAGTAATACTTTATTATTGTCAACTGAAAGATTAAAAGAACATTATTTATGTATTTGAAATAAATGTTAGAAAGTGATGAGAAATAGTTTTTGAGAGGTAATAGAAGCGGAAAGATTTGATTCTCTTGGAAATTAGTTACTTATTGGAAATCTCATTAGCAGCGGTAGAGACAGCAACAAGATGAGTCCGACATCACTGTTTTGTCTTTGTCTATTTCACATGTCTATTCAAGGGCCTCAAAAATTGTTTGTCAATCTCCTCCCCAACCGTTGGATTTATTCCCGTGATTGAATGTGAATCTTATCTTCATTTAATACTTCATCGTTATATACTACTTTTGGCTCAACACTGTGTGTGGAAGTGGGGTACGTAGTGATATTGCCATAACAGGCATGCAGTGGGTCAAATGCGTAGCCTGTATCACGAGTCATGACAAAGTCGTAGAGCATTAGTCTCTCTCTATCAAGTACAAAACCAAATAACTGACTGACACAACCTTATAGGGCAGGTTCCTGTGGTTTTGAATGGGATCGAGAATATCAACTAATTCTGAATCCGTGACAATTGTTACGTTGTTCAATGTGGTGTTTTGAGTTGACACGTCATGAAGTACAATAGTAAGTAGTTGGTAGCTGAGAAATCGACAAGGGAGATGCCATTCGAATTCGTCAATCTACTTTGCTAACCTTCGGCCTCGTTGTTGATGAATAATGAACTATTCTTTGTTTTTCTCCACTTATTATATGTCAATTTTTTTATTATGTTCAAACGTTATTGGATACAGACCTAAGCCATAAGGATAAAATAAAGGAAATATTACAAGTTACTTTCTCCGTTCAAAATTAACAGCTCAAAAAAGCCAAATATTTTTGGCAAATATTTTTTGGGTAAAATTTCACCATGTGTTTGACCATAATATTTGGGAAACATATTTCATTTTTTTAGAAAAAATATGATTTATACCCATAAGATTTAAAAACTATCAAAACTAATCATAAGTTTGTATTACAAGTCAATTGGATCTCCGTTGCAACAAATAACAAATAGTGTCCATGACACTGGAGCAATGTGGTAGTTTGGAGTGACTGCAACAAGCATCATTTCATACATCGTGAAGTAGACAAAGCACATGACTTTGTTATCCTGAGCCGATTGTTCATCATTTTCATCAACAATCATATCATTACTTTCATACTCACTGAATATTTCATCACTACTTTGGTGTTCACATAAAAAATTATGTAATACATCGCAAACAACTACTATAGATGGTGTTTTTGTAAAATATAAAAATTTGGTGGAAAATTTTAAATTTTTAAAAGATCTCAAATAATGAGATTTGGCCCAAATACTAGTTTGGGTTATTTGCCAAATTTGTCAAATAATGACAAATTGTATAGACAAACACTATTTGCCAATTTTTTTCCTAAATTTTATTTGGGAAATCTATGACCAAACGGGTCCTTAGTTTCCAATTATATTCTCAATATTAAAGAATATTTATTATTTTCTTAATGAGTTTGAATAGAGTTAAAATTGGGGAAAATTGTATAAAATAGCAAATTATTAATTCAAATTAAATGTTATAACCACAGTTTCATTTAATTTTAATCCATAGCAAACCCTTGTCATTCGCCTCTCTCCCCAGAAATCTCGTTTGCCACTCTCCTTGATCTCGCTCGCCACTCGCTCGCCTCTCTCACTTTATACAAACACAAATGTATAAATTGTGTTTGTGTTTGTATAAAGCGAGAGAAAATTGTATATACAAATATATTTTCGTTCTATACACTTCTAATTATATAAATACAGATCTCCCCCTACCAGTTCTCTTTTGCCATTTTTTCTTTCTCGCTTTATACAAACACAAATTATACAAATTATCATGTATAATTTTTGTTGTATAAAGCGAGAGAGAGAGAGGTTTGATATACAAATATTTTATTTCGATTCAATTGTATACAAATTCAAATTTTATGCAGATATACAAACATAAAGAACATACACATATACAAACGCAATTTTCATAGACATAGATGCCCGATTTATACAAATCAAAGCTTCCTGCTATTTTTATACAGATTTGATGTTCCATAGCAAACATAAAATTTGCTATGAAGCGCAATTATGCAAACTATAGTTATAACGTACAAATATGATTTTTATGTTTGCTAAACCTAAAATTTACTCTTAAAATTGAACAGATAAAGTATTTATTATGGTTGAGTGTGCGGAATACTTTAGGATTACTTGGTGTGAAGGAGGAATTAGAAGAGGAGAGTAATGTAGAAATTAGTAGTACTTAATTATTCTATTTTGATTGGCATCCAAACAAAGAAAATCCCTCGACATTCCAGTTTCCCTTCCTTTTAATTCCTTCCTTCCCTCCATAAACAAGATAGTATCAATTTGGACATAAAATATAGATTATAGGTGGGTGTTCCAGAAGATGCTATGTAGCTATTTCGTTGCCTCCTTCTTTATTAAACTCAGAAATTACAAAGTAAGAAAATGCGGTAATAAAGAAAAGATATATACTCTCTAATCAACTATTGATTTCATGAAAATGCATAATCAGAATACAATTCATAGTTTACTAGAGTAGTAAAAACGGACAAATCATATATTCCGAGTCTACAAAATTACAATATATATATATAATGCTTTAAAGAAAAGCAGACAAGTGAAAACTTGGAACCACCTACTCGTCTTTCTAATATTCCAAAAGACAGATCAATCACAGCTATTGATTTATTTATACATGTGCCAATAAACATATTATATATAAGACCGATCTAGTTTATTACCTATATACGTCCACAGTTCTCTTTGTTTAAAATAGGCGATATTGGAAGACATGGTCATGGTCACCTTCCTCTCCATCTTCACCACATACCCCTTCATTCTTCCATTCTTTTGTCTTCTATATCTATCGTATGTCATTGTTGAACAATTCCAGCAAGGTGCTAGAGGATTTGAAGGACCGCCAACTTACCCCATCATAGGTTGCTTGATTCCATTTTACAAGAACCGCTATCGTCTACTAGATTGGTATACTCATCTTCTCTCTCAGTCAACAACAAAAACAATCGTGATAGACAGATTAGGTGCGCGGAGGACCATAGTAACAGCTAATCCACAAAATGTAGAGTACATGCTCAAAACCAACTTTGACAATTTTCCTAAAGGCAAGCCGTTCAATGAAATTCTTGGTGATTTTCTTGGAAATGGTATATTCAATGTGGATGGAGAAATGTGGTACAAACAGCGCAAGATGGTTAGCCATGAGTTCACCGCAAGGTGTTTGAGAGAGTACGTTGTGAATGCGCTCGAAGAAGAGGTGGAGAACAAGTTGTTGCCTATGTTAGACTTAATGGATGCTGAAAATAGAACTTTTGACTTGCAAGACTTATTAAGAAGACTTGGATTTGATGTGGTTTGCAAAGTTTCCTTGGGGTTTGATCCATGTTGCCTCAATGATTCTCTTCCATTTTCGCCTCTGCTAGATGCCTTTGAAAGGGCTTCACAAATATGTGCTGGTAGAGGAGCTGCTCCAATATCTGCCATATGGAAGGTGAAAAGATGGTTAAATATTGGATCTGAAAGACAGCTGAGACTAGCAATTGATCAAATCCATTCATCAGTCGCTAATATCATCCGCCAGAGAAAGATTAAGATCAGAGGAGAAAACCAGCAAGAGATCAGTAAAGATCTTCTTTCAAAACTGATATTGGCAGCAAATTTTGATGAGGAGGAAGTCAGGGACATGGTGATAAGTTTCATTATAGCAGGAAGAGACACAACATCTGCGGCAATGACTTGGTTGTTTTATCTGCTTACTCTCCATCCTGAGATAGAAAATGAATTGGTTTCCAAGGAGCTAAGGTTTATAGAAGCCGAAACACTAACAAAGCATGAGATATTGAGAGAGATGAAATTCTTGAAAGCTTGCCTCTGTGAGACAATGAGACTCTATCCACCAGTTGCATGGGATTCAAAGCATGCAATTGCTGATGATATTTTGCCAGATGGTACTCGTATCAAAGCTGGCAATAGAGTGACCTACTTCCCCTATGGTATGGGGAGGATGGAAAACTTGTGGGGGAAGGACAGGTTAGAGTTTAAACCAGAGAGATGGATGCAGAATTCAGAAGAAGATGAAGGAGGAGCAGAGCAGGCATCAAATTTGTATAAGTTTCCAGTCTTCCAAGCAGGTCCAAGAGTTTGCCTTGGAAAAGAATTGGCCTTTATTCAAATGAAGTATGTTGTATCTTCAATATTGAAGCGCTTCCAAATCAGACCAGCTTGTTCGGATCCTCCTGTGTTTTTGCCACTCCTAACAGCTCATATGGCTGGTGGTTTTAAGATTTTTGTCCATAAAACTAAAAACATTAATTTGGATGATCCCTAAGTCTCTTCCAACGAGTACTCATTTTCTACCTTTAATTCCTGAGAATTTGATCAAAAACAATTTTTGAAGGAGGTATCAAACTCAGGGACTGAAATATTTATTAGTTTTACCTCCTAATTAGTATGAAGAGATCGATCAATAGAGCAGAATTAACTAGAGAAGAAAGAAGTTGAAATCCTTCATTGTGTACCAAGAGAAATTTGTTTTATAAAATATAAGTGGTTTGTGGCATATTTCGTTTCATATTTCTACTCTTCAATCCCTTCTTGAAATATATGTTATTCGAGTAATCAAATAAATAGGGTATAAAAAGTATGTTATATTTACATAAAACCGAAAGGTATAGCCGCATGGTAAGTAAGACTACAATACCAAAAAGAAGTAAAGTACAGATCTGTAACTTTGGCACCAATTGGAAGGAAAGGAAAAATATTGAATAAGAAATATAGATATACTAGTCTATATAAGGTTTAAGTACCAACTAGGTGAGAGTTGAAAATCAATCTGATTTCCATTCTACCTAAGTTGTTAAATAAATTTGTTTCTATGCTTTAGAATATACTCTTATATATTACAGCTTGCATGTTTTTCTTTTTTAATTACTGTATTCTTATCAAGTTGGAAGACACATGCGTTATCTTCACGCTATAAAACTATTTTCAAGATTTACATAGGCAACTAACTATTTGTTATTAAATTGCAACCAAGTCAGATGCCATAAACAATACTCCCTCTGTCGTGACTTACTTTCCTTTTTAGTCAGTCCTAAAAAGAATGACACATTATTATATTAAGTAACAATTTAACTATAAAATGTCTATTTTACCCTTAATGAAATAATTTACAACCAAACAAATTTCTATCATTCATTTTAGACCGTAAGATTTAAAAGTCTTTCTTGTTGGTGCAAGAAGTGTTGTAGACGCAATTCTTTATTGACTTATTTAAACACATAGAAATTGTTTAATCCAGATCTGCAGCCTGCAGTGGCGCTGATCTTACCAATCTCGAAGCAGATTCCTGGCGGGCAGCTAGCAGCATAACTACATATTTATTCATATGTACTGAATTTTACAAATATGATCATTCCAATGATAGTGTTTTTTTAATAAAACTAAGGATTTTCCCACTGAAAAATTATTCAACTAAAGATTTTTTATCACAAAAAGTCATTCAACTTTCTTTTATAACTTTAAAGTTACTAAACTATGATTATTTCACCCTCAAAGTCACTCAACCATTGATATTTAACTTAGAAAGTCACCCACCAATTTAAATAACTATTAATTAAATTTTGTTGAAATACATTTTTTATTTTAAATTACTTTTATTAAAAAATAAAAAGATGCTCATTTTTATTATTTTATTAAAATTTATTGAAACACATTTTTGTTTTAAACTGATTTCTTAAAAAATAATACGATACTCATTTTAATTATTTTATTAAATTTTATTAGTTTCTTCATCGACTTCAATAGCGTAGATCTTGAAGAAAATGCTCCTGACAGGACTCATCTGGGACAAACGAGGGACGGAGAACACAATTGAACAAGCACCTCCACCAAAGAGGCACTATTGCCTGTTCAGTTAAGGTTGTAGGTTTATTTAAAAATAAATATTTTTTAATTTGTTGAAATATAATCTCTTTTTTTTTTATGTATATATATAAGCATCTTATTATTATTTTTTTAAAATAGTTTAAAACAAAAAATTGTGTTCCAACAAAATTTATAAAATAATTGAATGAACATTTTATTATTTATTTAAAAAATTACTTTAAAACAAAAATTGATTTCAATAAAATTTAATTAAAAAACTATTTAACTTGATAAGGTGATTATCTAAGTGAAACATCAATAGTTGAGCAATTTTGTAAGGTAAAATATTTATAGTTAAGAGACTTTGAATTTATTCATAAGAGAAAGTTGAGCAACTTACTACTGAAAAAATACTCAGTTGAGTAATGAGAAAAATTCTCAACTACCTAACTTTATGTGAGAAAAATTCTCAACTACATTACTTTATGTGAGGAGAACTATTAGGAATTTTTTTTGTTAGAACGATTTTAAGCCAAAATGGCCATACCACGACTGATTCAAGTGGGGAATGCCCCTCATGCTTATAAGTTAACCAATTTAATATATAAATCTCCGTTCTAAACCCCCCAAAAAAAGATATCAACTCCACAGGGCATGATGCCCTATTAACTTTTACTGATATCACTTTTATTTATGACCTGTATTTCCTTCTCCAGCCCCTCGATAAAACACACAGGATGCTGCACAAAAAACTCAATTTCCAGTTGAAGTGATTTTAAATTTGCAACGATTGAGGGGAAATATGTATTGTTCGTGCAAACAATTTTCTTGTTCTTTCCAAAGGATCCCCTCATCATTTTTCAACCTGAACTAAAAAAAAAAGGTTAAATTTTTTCTCTTTAACAAAGTCCCAAGTAGGTTATAACAAGTATTTTGACAATGATTTAGCTATTGGAAGAAGAAAACAAAAACTGAACAATTGACATCAACTATGCTGCAAAATGCCTAAATTGTCTGGCATATGGAAGATTCTTCTTGATCTGAATGGGTAATTTAGGTAATAGGTAGCAGACGAATTTACATATCCCTCGTGTAGCTGAACATGAAATGAGAATCCATGGATCATCTGCGAGCACTCTCGCAAGAAATGTAGAAGTCATGCAACTTACATTATATTCTCTGATGTAATCATTCCTCTGGCTCTTAAAGTGCTAAGCTTCCAAACTGTTTGTTCCAGTCCTCGTATGCACCAAGTTCATTCAAAGACACAGAAGGCCTTACCTCTTGTAATGCACTCTCAAAGTCCTGTGCAAAACAACATATTGAAAATGCTGTCATGAGAAAATTACGGACTAGTATGCAACTGAGTTAGTTCTTTCTTTTGTTTACTTAACAGCATCTAACTTTTGCTGTTTTTGCGTGCCTGCAAATTACCTGAAGAGTTACTGGCCTCATATCCTCCTTCTTTAGCTTTGTAATTTCAATACCGTGCCTTAGAGCTTCCCTCAATGGACCCATGGAAGCATCCTTCACTAAATTCTTCATGTCAGACCCAGAATACCCTGAAAATTTAAGCAAAACATGATAAATAAGAAAGTCACAAATAAAAGGAAGAAAGAGATATAGGAACGATGGACAAAACTACGGCCTCATCAGATGGGTTTTAATGTTTTTGAATGTTAGCAACATGAGTTGTGAATACCTTCAGTAAATTTGCAAATGGAGACGATATCGTCATCTGAAAGCTTAAACAACCCATCCTTCTCCAATAGACTCTTGGCAATCCAAGCTCGTGCTTCTGTATTCCAAGATATATGGTCAACAATACTGGTCACAGTATTCCATTCCTGATTTTTAAAAATGAGGCTCTAGCTTGCACCTGAGGAAGGAAGTGGAACATAAAGTCTTTTAGTAAGCCGTCTCCTTGCAGCCTCATCAAGCTCTTGGGGCCTGTTTGTTGCACCTGTTTCCATGAATAATACCATCAAATTTTCTTCTGCAAGTAACTAAATTAAATATTTTTCTGTAGTAAAAAAGGAATCTGGCAGATTTAAATTTCTCATTTGATTGCCAAGTATACAAACTACACCTCATGGATTAATCCACAACGCACACCTCTTGGTAAAACAAAGTAACTTTTGACTGGCATAGATTTGTGATTGGAATGTTACTTGGTTTTTAAATGGGAATCTGCTTCTCTCTTAACATGCTGAAGTGTAGAGGGATTTAGAAATCACCTATAAGAAGAATCTGTTCGCTCACATTGTCAAAGCCTTCCATCTCAATCAGAAATTGTGTCTTCAGGCGCCTACTAGATTCATGTTCACCTTCTGACTTGCGCTGCAACCATGTAAAGTCTTTTAGAAAGGTCTCTATGTCCCTACTTGGCAATCAGTTTATGGAGAAGTAAGGTCCAGCCAAGAACTAAAAATATATTCTCTAATATGCACATATACATGTATGATTGATGCTTACCTTCTAACTTGTACTGCAGCCTTATCAAGTTTTCAACCAGTGTCACTAAAAAAATTCACAAGTAGAGAACACTGAATTCTCTACTATAAGTCATTTCTTTTTATGTTTTGGGTCGCCCTTTAGTTTCTTTTTCCCCCAATGATTCTAACTATTTTTTCGAAAATGCCAAAAGTCCCGGATTAGTAGGGAGTCAAAAGTAGGTATAATACCAATTTCAACATCAGCTAGCTGAGGAGTTGACAAGAGTAATAAATTCCTCATCACTACATGACTCAGACACAATTCTGATTAAATCCAACATTTCCATTTGTCAGAAAAGGAAGGAAGGAAGCAATTTGCAAGATATGTTCTTTTTCAATTATTGCATCCCATTCAGTATGCAGAAATTATGCACTAAGGAAAAGATTTCTCTTTACACTGAAGTGTCAGAGAGTTACATACCTGAGACAACAGAGAATCTATTTCATCAACGAAAATAACAGCTGGCTGACGACAACTGGCCACTCCAAAAAGTGCCCTCACCAGCTTCTCTCCCTCTCCAATCTACAATCATGAATTCAAAATCATTTGCCAAGATAGTTCCATCCACCTTTAAACAGATATCTAGAACAAGATAGCTGTAACGCGAGTCTCATGCACTAGAGTATAGTAATCCTTACATTTCCTTGTCATTTCGTATCAAATTCCCAGGTATGAATTACATGAAATTTTACAGCTATACCAGTTAAGACTCCAAATGACTCGGGAGATCTCCAGTTTAATGTTTATTCACTGGGTATTTCATATCATAAACCTAGTTGCTCACTATAAAATTGTACGCAAGGTAAAATGTTTATGCTGCCTACAAAGAGATTATTGTTCCTGTAAGATTTGAGATAAAATAGATGAATTCCTAGCTTAAAAACAGTGGCGTCCCCATTACCTTGTTTATCGTGATGCATATAATAGTTAAATATCTTGCAGGAGGTTGGGGGTTTCATCCTCCTTTTCTTTCGAGAAAAGGGATCAAGTACATTTCAGTTTTCATAGAATAATATACATATACAAAAATACGACATACCCACTTGCTTGTCAAAGAGCTGGCAGATATGTAAAAGAAGGTTGCTTTTGCCTCGCCAGCAATAGCTTTCCCTATCATTGTTTTGCCAGTTCCCTAAAGCATGAGAGATTTATAAGTTCAAAGAGAACTGCTTTCTTCTAAACCTGTCTTGACCAGTGGACTAAGAACTTACTGGTGGACCAAACAGAAGAAGACCTCGTCCTGGAGATCGGCAGCCTTTGAATATGTCTGGACGTAATAATGGCCAGATGACCATCTCAGTCACACATTTTTTAGCATGTTCCAGGCCAGCAATGTCATTCCACCGCACATTGGGATCCCGGTGCATAATCTCATTGCTGATATGCTCAATAAGTCGAGGCTCTATATTCCTCAATTTCTCAGGAAGCTCACCATCAGGACCAACTAACATTTCCAAACTGAATGGTATATAATATGAAGAATTAGGACAAGCATTTCGCATTATGAAACACCTTTTAGATCATCTTTGTAAAATGGACTAAGCTAATATAACTTGAATTAAATAGCACAGTTAGCTCAAAGTAGATCTCTACTGAGACAAAACAAGCAAAAAGTCAACTAACCATCTCCTTGTTGAATCATCTAGTGTATCTTCTCCTTTCCCAGAAGTGCGTGAAGTAACATTGCCTACATTATTGCCACTACTACCTCTGATAGGAGGAACAAAATTGCCCCGTATGCCACGGCGTGGAAAACCATAGGACCTGACTCCACAGCCTTTGTTCATCGAGGTGTTATCGTTTTGTGGGGAGATTGAAGCACTTGGTGATCTACTCAACCCTCGCTTATGTCTTGTGTCCATTTCCTACAGCATGAAATGATCAGAATGGACACACATAAAACAAAACAAAATGAGCTAAACAAAAGATTTACAAATCTGAGAAGTTTCAAGAAAGGCAGTCCTTAATAAACAAAGCAAATTGATACTGCAGCCCAGAGTTGTTGCTCAATTTAAAAAACACACTTATCAGGTTATATAATTGCTTTCTTGAAAACCAATCAGTTTCTTTTTAAATAACCAGTGCTTCTGTATGGATGCTAAAAGGTATGACATCATTCACCCATGCCAGTTATATGTTTACAGCAATAGATACACTTGCTAACAGTGACAACGTTCATGTTTGGAATCATGGCTGCATGCACATTACACTGCCATTTACACTAGCAATAGGCTGGAAATACTGCACTGATTGAAAAACATTTTAACTTGCAATGGCGTAGCATTCCCTTGGGTTTAAGGAGTTGATCAACTGTCTTCTTCTATCGAAATCTAAGTCCATAAAATTCCCTCCTGTTACACCAATCGTCTAAGTCATTATTAAAATATACTCTTCTTCCTCTTATCTAAAATTTGACCTTATATAGCATACAAAGTTTCTGCTAAATAGGAAAAGCTTTTATCGCATTGCATTTATTCATTCCCTCCTCGGGGAAGGGTCCACCTGAGTACTTATGGGCTTTAAATTAGGGAATCAAGAACTGTGAATCAGACCCTTATGTTTGTTGATCGGACTTTCACGTAACATTGTTGGATTAAGAAAAAGGGAAAAAGAAAGAATAATGTGAACGAAAATAAGTTGGTTGTCAGCCAAGGAATTCTTCTCTGTGCATTTAAGCAAACAAGTCAGACAGTCTTAATTAGACAAAATAAAAGCCTAAAACATATTGTTTCAGAAAGTTGTATGTTTGTAGCTACGATAACCTACGTAACTCAACATTCAAGAAGCTTCCATGAAAACTGAAAGAGGTACCAGTTTTGCTCTAGCAGTGACAAATCCATTTGGAGAAGCATCAACATCAGCTTCTTCAGTGCACAAGGGGGATGAAATGTTTTCATCTCTAGAGCCACTGCTTTCCCTGTACAACCGTCTTGTTTTGGAACCATTGACACAGGTTCTTTCTTCCTCCTCATCTTTAATATCCATAGTTTGATGTTTTGGGTAGCTATGCTTTGAGTGAAACCTGTCAACAGGAAGAACCTCTGGGCTACTATCATTTGCAAAGCTTCTATTTTTTATCAAGGAGAAATCTCTTGGACTAGTGTGTGCAGGTGTTTTCAAGGTTCGGCTACCCACATTGGCATGTCTGTTAAATTGATTTCCCTGCAAGATAATACACTTCAAATGACTTCACCTATTCTCAAAACGATCACTCTTTATTCACAAGCAATGGAAAGTAACTTGAATTAAGTTTTTATAGATAGAGCGAATTCAAAAGAAAGGGAAAACCAAAGAAAAAACAACAAGCATGTAAATAGGATTCTCAGTGCTGGTGATAGAAAAGAAAAAGGAAATAAGCAAATTATTAGTCCACACACCTGTTCACCTTTAGCTGTGCCTTCATGTTGCTGACAAAGAGAAAGAAAGTACTTAGACTGCTTAATCTTCTCAATGTCAATATTTTTTCCTTGGGCAAATATGCAGCCTGGATCTCTCCCTGCTAGTTCAAAGGCGTGGCTGAAGATATATAGCAAAGATCAGCAACTTCAACATGTAAGAACATAATGGTTCATCGAATTATTTATATTGCTAATATGAGTGAATCATGTATATGAACAAAATGATTCTTACAGGTTCTAAATGTAAAAAAAAAAAAAAAAAAAAAAAAA
>JAJONR010009115.1:0-45558 GCA_029582245.1 Solanum etuberosum
TGAGTGAGTTGAGAAGAGGTAAGTATGTTTCTATTCCACCAGTTCAAGCTTATGTTTATGCTTTAGAATTCCCCTTACATGCTCGTACATTCCACGTACTGAGCCATTTGGCCTGCATCGTTTCATGATGCAGATATAGGTATTTAGGATCATCAACAGGCGCTTTGTTGATACCGCACGCAGTTCGAGTTGGCTATGGTGAGCCTCCTTGTTTCCGGAGGGTTCCACTTGTACTTTCAGTTATATCAGTTGTTAGGATGTCGTGGGTCTTGTCCCGACCTCCATCTTTGTCAGTTAGAGGCTTCATAGATAGACAGTAGAGTTTCAGAAGTCTGTTCATTTATTTGGTTAAATGTTTTAAATACTTAAGTTACCTATTTTATGGCGAGTTGAATATTCTGTTTATATTCAGAGTAAATCATTTGAGTTAAAGCTATGTATTTGAGTTTCATGAATTTTTATTCAGTTTTTAAGCTTTTGTATGCTTGAGTTAGTCTTCCACTTGTAGTCAGTCAGGATGAGGGTTCGCTTGGGGACCAGCAATGGTTCTCGAGTGTCAGCCACGTCCATGGTGTAGACTCGGGTCGTGACAAACATGATCAGCCAAACTACTGAGTTCTAGTTCATCATTCAAGAGTATTAAGGCTAATAAAGCCAAGTGCACCATCCAGGTTAAATGGGAACCACCCTCAAGGTTCAAACTCAATACTGATGGAGCTGTGAAATCTTGATCTAGACCAGGAGGGTTAAAAGGGGTTATCAGAAACCACATAGACGTCTGGATTATAGGATTTCATCAGCAAAGAAGCACATGTCAACCCTATTCTGGCCGAACTAAGAGCCCTAAGACATGGACTTCTCATGGCCGTGGAATATAAAGTCCATCCCCTAGATATCAACAATGACTCCTCGGAAATGATTAAATTGCTGGAACATGATAAACACCCTTACACTAATTTATCTCTAAATGTAGGTCATTGATGGAGAAGCTGGGAGCAGCAATGCCAACACACATCTTCAGGGAGCTGAGCAAGGTGGTGCAGGGGCGGACCCACGTAGGTTCCAGGGGGTTCACCCGAACCCCCTCGGTAAAAAATTATATTGTATATATAAAGTAAATTTTCTGTATTTATGTACATATATTAATTTTGAACCCCATCATGAACAAGAAGTAGGTTGTTGCATAGTGGTAGACTCCTTTAAAGTTGACCCTTGTGTCCAGGGTCTCTTGTAACGGAACTAACTTTTTGTATCTATAATAAACTATAATTACTACTTTCTTGGAATTGTGTTTTGTTGTCTTGCTCACACATTTATACTTTTATTTTTCAAACCCCCTGGATGAAAATCTTGGATCCGCCACTGAGGTGAGGTGGTGAACGTGGTTAGCAAAGAAGGCTTCAAGTGCAAAACTTTTGG
Organism: Solanum etuberosum; assembly: GCA_029582245.1. NCBI lineage: Eukaryota > Viridiplantae > Streptophyta > Magnoliopsida > Solanales > Solanaceae > Solanum > Solanum etuberosum. Next base: position 1,420 of record JAJONR010009115.1, read on the forward strand.
AAAACCAACCTTTTTGATAGTTCCTCCAGTATTTACAAATGGAGTAGTATGAACAGATATTTCAGGAACTATGTCCTCGGAAACTTAATTTTTGTAATAATTATGTAAATGGCCTGCCAATGGCCCAAAACTCCAACTCCTCTGCTATAAGCAGTATGTCTAACATTAGCTAATTATAATATAATTATCCTTTTGATTAAAAAAAATAAGCAAGAACTAGTCACTTTTCTCTGTAAATTAAAAATAATCATTGTCAATTATTTTAATTTAAATTTCATAGGTAAAACTCTGTGACAATATCCTAGAATTTCACACATGGGATTTGAAATTCCAACACAATCAGTTTTCAATTTTATAGGTTGAATTTGTGATTATTTGTGAATTTTATCCTTTAATAGAAGTATTAATGTTTACGGTAAAATAAACAATTTCAAAAAGTTAATATTAATTAGCGCAGTATGATTTTAATCTTCATTTTTATGCTTCACGGATGAACAATTCAATTTTTAAAATTTATTTATTTTATCTTGGACCTTGCTCTATATGAATTTTATAACATAATCATGAGGTAGTTTTGCCAAATGCTACCTCCTAATAAAAGATTTTTTTTCTATTCGATGTCTGATATTCGTATTACAATTTTACTTACCCGTTTGGCCATAGATATTCCAAGTAATATTTGGAGGAAAATTTGGCAAATAGTGTTTGTCCATACAATTTGTCATTATTTGGCAAATATTTTTGGCAAATAACCCAAATACTAGAAAAAACTAGTATTTGGGCCAAATCTTATTATTTGGGATCTTTTAAAAATTTAAATTCTCACCAAACTTTCATCTTTTGCAAAAACACCCTCCATATTAGTTGTTTGCGTTGTATTACATAATTTTTTTTACGTAAACACCAAAGTAGTGATGGAATATTCAGTGAATATGAAAGTGATGATATGGTTATTGATGAAAATGATGAACAATCGGCTCAAGGTTACAAAGTCATGTGCTTTGTCTACTTCACGATGTATGGAATGATGCTTGTTGCACTCACCGAACTACCATATTGCTCCAGTGTCATGGACACTACTTGTTATTTGTTGAAAAATTGAAATATGTTTTCCAAATACTATGGCCAAACACATGATGAAATTTCACCCAAATTTTAACACAAATAATATTTGCCAAAAATATATAGAAATCTATGACCAAACGTTAGCATATGCATATTACAGAGCCCATTTTCCTCTTTGATAGGATATTAGATTAGTCAGCAATCCAAGTTCCAACGCAACTTATCCTTTTGGAGCTGACGTAACAAGCGATGCGGAGAGAGATCCAAACCAACCTCCATCAAGTGGAGTCTGTGTTCGATAAACATAACATGAAACCTATATTAAAGATGAAGCAAAGTGAATTTTGATGAACTCCATAAAATTTGAGATTTAAAAAAGTTGATAATATAATTTGAAATGTATATCGTATAGTATTCGTAATTATTAAGTTTAATAACCTCTTAAATAAATTAATATTAATTTGACTTTTGGTTGTAGGCATATCTCTAATTGATTGATTAGTATCCATGCAAAGTAATGGCTTGCATGTCTAAAAAAAAAACCCTCCATCTTCTCCTCAGCTTCTGACACGCTACAATAAAAACATTTTTTAGCGATAATAAACGTATAAATAAAGAGTGTTAAAACTTTTACCTGCTTTATTAGTTAATTGTCATTGATTTCAATAGCGTTATAGACTTTAGAGATATTTACAAAGAGTGTTAAATATCGCTAAAAATATATATTTAGGAATAATTTAATTATTGTCGTTAATTTACTACTCTAAAGATATTTTTGATGTAGTGACATGCAACACACCTTTTTTTCTTTGGAAAAGGTCGAAAATTGCATTTCGGGATTTTCGAAATAATCTACTTTTAAATTTCATTTATAATTGGGATTAATTATGTACAAAAATTGACACGTATTTATTTTTATTATTTGTCAACTCAACTAATGTGATTATTACAAATTAAAACAAAAAAAAGGGGGAAAGTCCACATTTTGATTTTTGCCTATGTGATTTACAAAATTGTCCAAAATTACCCTTTATTTATTTGAGATTGGTGAGCTTGTTTATATTGCTATATTAATGGAAATTTGTTTTATATGCGAACTAATCTAGTTTTAATATTCATTTATAGTTAGGGTTAATTATACTATAATCTTCTTATGGTTTACAACTCAATGGTCCCAAATCCGGTTAATACTTTAATGTGAACACAATTATATCAATATCTATACTCTATTCGTTTTTAATATTTGTCATGTTTTGTTTTATACATACATTTCTTTTTAGGGAAAAGGCATAAATTCACCTCCGAACTTATCTCGAAAAGTCAGTTACACGCTTAAACTAATATGGTGACCTATTACACACTTCTGCTACTAAATAGTGAATTTGTTTACCCCCTAAGACGTGTAGCACCACTCTCACAATGAGAGGTGTATAACACTTGCGCCACATCAATGTCATGTCAAATTTTGACTAAAATTCTTCATATCAATCAATTGTTTCTTCTTCAATGAACACCACCATGAAACCACTACCATTTCCGTCATATTACTACCAAATCTATATATTTCACCATTAAAATCAAAATAGTCACCATAAATTTCACCACCTGCAATCAAATCCACAATCGAAATCATACTATCACCATTATCCCCACAAAAATTAGAAAGATCCACAACAAAATTTGACACCCATAAACAAACTCATCACCATCAAAAGGTACAAATCCACTACCAAATATCACTACCACCATTGTCAATATCGATTTTTTCTTCTCCACCACCTTCAATTCCCGTTTCTTTGTCACCCCACGCCAACAAATCCATCATTATATTTTATTTTTTAAAACTTAATCATCAATTTTATCAACCACCATCAAAGCTGAAGAGAAAAATCAAATATAATGAAAATGGTGAAATCGAATAAGCATTAAAATAGGATATGATGTGGGTGGGGGGAGAGGATTTTGGTGGAGGTATAGTGGGGTGGATGGAAATTGGGTATGAAAAAATGATGGAAAAAAAAAGAAGAAAAAGAAGATGGTTGCCTGTGAAGAAGAAGAAAAGGCGTTGTGGGGGGGGGGGGATAGGGTGATAGTAAAAAGAAGATTTTAATTTATTTTTATACTTTATTTACTGTCAAACGCGCTTTTCTTTTTTTATTTTTTGTCACGTCAGTTTTAGGAGGTAAAAAATTCATTTTTAAATAGTAAAGGTGTGTAATAGGTCGTCATGATAGTTTAAGCGTGTAATCGACTTTTCGAGACAAGTTCAAAGGTGAATTTATGCCTTTTCTCTTTTTTTAAAGAAGGATAATATGACTAAAATATTATTCGTATTTATTACTTTTTTTATATAATTTTTTTTTTCTATTTCATATTAATATCTCTCCATACTTGTGAGTAAAGATAAAAGATGGAAACAAACAATTAATTATATCTTAATTTTTTAAAATAACAAATATTATAAATTATTTATTTTTAATAAGAATGGTACGAAATTAGAAATTGAGCAAGTATCTTCTGATAAAAGAATGTGGTAACCTTTGTCTTAATAGAAAGAATATATTTAAATTGTCTTAATATATGCTACCCCATTTGTCTTAACCTTCTTGTCAAATATGGAACTATTTCAAATAACAGTCCATGACAAATTTGACTAAATTTCATTTTATATTTAATCATTCCTTTTGTTTCAATTGTTTATTTTGTTTAATTTGACTTAATACAAAATTAAAGAAAGAGAATCTTTTTTTAATTTTGTACTCTTTAGCAAAACGCTCTTTAATATTAGGATCTTAAACAAGTTAGGTGAAAAATTGAAATTAAATAAAAAAAAATTATTAAATAAACTAAAAAAAATAACATAAATAAATTAAAACAAATAAATGAATAGGTCGGCTCTTTCTTGTTACCTTTTGATCAATGGAAGTCCTAACAATAGTATCATTTTGTCTTAACTATAGTATTTAACTACTGTCTTCCATCGTGAGAAAGTTGATTTGATTCGACTTATATGGTGAAAGTTGCATAAGGGTATATTTGGACATTTTTAATTATTTAGGATCATGCTTAAAATAATTATTGCATACGACATATATATAAAAACCAATTTGAGGGAGGGACAAAAATGAGATGAAACCAATGGTGCAAGCTTCCATATAATACAAATCAAATATTTTAGGTATAGCATATAAATACCCTATTTAATTTGATTGATATTTATGTCATTTAACTTATTTAAATTTGTATATAATTAAACAATTAGATATATATGTTCTACATGACACAATACACGTCAGAAACGAACCTAACATTTGAATACTTTCGAACCCTGGTCTCACGGGTGAGGTGCACTATTAACTATATCCTAGTTTCTCAAAAAATAATTCGAAGTTAACGAGTGCACGTGGACCCCTCCTAAAAGTGTGGATCCGCCTCTGATACACGTAGAACACTAGGTAGGACACAAAATTGACAGGTAGGACGCTAAGTCACGTAGGATAAAAAGGTCATTGATGGGCAAAAATGTCTTTTAATACATTTTCCTCTGGCGTTAAGTTGGCGGTTTCTTCTCATAGTCGTATGTATTCTACAAATTGACATTTCAAAAACGTTGATCTCTCTCTTCCTTCCTTCCTTCCTTTGTTGCCTCTTTTCTTCCTCAATTTTCTCTCTTCTCTTTTTCTCTCTCTCTTTCCTCATTCCACCGATCCAGATCTCAAATCTCCGAGAGAGTGAAGAAGAAGAAGAAAATTGAATAATAATGGCGGCCGTTTCGCCATTAGCAAAGTATAAGCTTGTGTTTTTGGGCGATCAATCTGTTGGAAAAACCAGCATCATTACTCGCTTCATGTACGATAAATTCGATACCACCTACCAGGTTCATCAATTTCACCCAATATATTTATTTCTGTCTTACTTGATCCTGATTCGACATTACAAGTATTTTTATTTTTGGATCTTTGCACAAATAGCCGCACAGATTTACTGTTTATTATTTCTAGCCTGTATATATGATCATATAACATTCATTGGCTATTTTTAGTTTAATTAGTGGATCGACCGCCAATAACGCAAATACTTTTTGTGTATTATCAATGATTTAATTTTATATTCCTTACCGTTTCAATTGTATTGAAATCCTCGACAATTTTTTTTTTTTGGTATTTCGTTGTTTTTTTCTTTTTTTCTACATTGGATCATATAGTCAATCAGTTAAGTTTCAATGACAAATTCCTTTACTCCTATTGTTTTGGTACTTGTTATTTATTTGATCCTCAATTTTCTTCGAAATCATGGTCAAAATTGTATTTTTTTTGTTGTGTTTTTGGTATGATTTTGATATTCTATCAATCAAACTAGATTTGATTACAAATTAGTTGGGGTTGACTGTATGCATACATTAGATCAATCACAATTTAGTTAGAGCCAACTTAATGAATCATTTATAATAGGCGGAGCCAGGATTTGAAGTAATGCTACAAAATTCATAACTCATTTTAGTTACTGGGTTCACCATCAAATATTGATACCTATGTAGTGGATTTCCTGATACAAATAGAGGATCTAAGCAAAACTTTTATTGGATTGATCCGAACCCGTACCTATTATTGTAGCTCTATGTTCCTATCCTCGGTATGAATTCCACTCGATTGTTTCAGTAGTTATCAACCTAAAACGACCCTCTTTTTGATTTGGGATCAGGGTGGGTATAGAAAAGCACACAGGGTGGAAGTGATTCTATATTTAGAAGTTATAACACAAAAACTTTTGTGTTTTCTACCATCGTTTATGTGGATCAATTGTATAATATTGACCTCAGATGAGTTTAGATGAGTAACATGGTCAGTGAGAATTCATATAGCAAATCCTAACTTGCTTGAAACTGAGGCATAGTAGTTGTTAGTGAGAACTCCGTAGATAATGCTTTGCCAGATTCTCATTTTTGTCAAATTTTGAGACTTCCTTTGTTCTTTTAGGATACAATTGTTGGATCTTGATTCATATCGCTGTTGACTTTCAGTTCTCATGTCATTCTTTGTTTTCAGTTAAATGAAAGTTCGTGCTGCAATTAGTTATGTGGGAGATTGAAGTTCTGATCAATTGAATTAGTATCAACCTCTTGCTTACCATGTTTCTAACTGTGCAGGCTACCATTGGTATTGATTTTTTGTCCAAGACAATGTACCTTGAAGATCGAACAGTTCGCTTGCAGCTCTGGTAGGCCGTCTTTCTAGATTTTCTTGTTTAGATATGCTAGATACCATTTTCTGCTATTTTCTTTTTTTGCTTGGCTAAAATTGCAATTTTTCCTTTTCAGATTTGTTGCCTAAGAATATACTACTTGATAATGTGAAAGGGCACTTAGAATTGTGTAGTTAGCTGGAAGAACCTTTATTGCCCAAACAAGTCTACAAAATTCTGTGATTGACCTTTGCTTACTATTATTTGGGGTTAAGGAGAAACAGAGACAAATAGTTTTGATTAAGCATGAATATTTGATGGATACTGTACAAGTTGACTTTTTTGACGGCCGCAGTTTTCTACTCCTGCTAATAGTTTAGCACATTCATTGTTGGTACTATGGGGTCCTTAAGCACACGAGAGATTTTACTCGTTGGTGTCAATTGGGGGGTCTGTACGTGTTACAGTTAAGAAGCTGGATTATCTAGGATACTATATATTTCTAGTTTTAGAACCAAATTTTTTTTAATTACGGGAGAAATGAAATGCTTTAGAACCAAATATTTACTGGTACAGTTGAGATGAAATGTGACCATGCCTATTCAAATGCTTGCATCTAGAGCTAGAACATATGTTAGTTTTCCCTATTACTGGCAAAACATTATACAGACAAGTACAAAAAGTAATCTATTCCTTAAATAGAATTTAAGTCCTGTAAAATTGTTAATGTTCTATTATGATTTTGTAGATGCTGTGGCAGCTGGAATTATAATCATCTTACTGACTGATCTAATTTGTTTATTGACTGTTCATTTTGTTATTTTGCTAATGGTAGTATCTTCATGTGTACAGGGATACTGCTGGTCAAGAAAGATTTAGGAGTCTTATTCCCAGCTACATTAGAGATTCTTCTGTCGCTGTAATTGTGTTTGATGTTGCCAGTGAGTAATTGATTGATTATTCTTTATACAATGTTTTTACATATATCTGTATCCTTTGTGGCCTCCTCGACAATATTAGGATTGTTGAGCAAACTGAAATAGAAGTTTCTAAGGAAGTCAGTCTATTGGTTATCCAATGCAGTATGGTATTTGTCTTTGATTATTCTCTTCTTCTTTTTTTATGTTCCGTCATATATTTTTTCTGATAAATCATCGCATTCGCAGACCGTCAATCATTTCTAAACACTTCAAAGTGGATTGAGGAAGTACGTACTGAACGGGGAACTGATGTCATAATTGTTCTTGTTGGGAACAAAACTGATCTTATCGAGAAAAGGTGGGGTTTGCAGTGGTTGCTTCTTTCATGGATTCATTTCTTTTGACAATTGCTTTGCCCACTTATCCATAGCTGTACCTTTTTTCGTGGTTTACCTTTTCCTGTTTTATTTAACATTGGCATGATCTGTGCAATGGACTAATTCGTTTCTGGTTAGGCCTAGTAAACCTTTTAGCTTCTAGCTCCTCAAGTATTCATAGTCATGCCTAGAGTTTTGCTCTCAGCATCCGTATTGGTATGAGATTCTGTACACAACTGAAAGAACAAAAGGTTGCTCTACGATAACAACTAAAGCAAAAGCAAATTCCACCTTTGCAGATTAGAAGGCTAGTGTAATAGCGAAAAGAAAAAGGATATGACGATAGTCCCCAAAGAAGATACACTTACTCACACCCTAGTCGGATTCAAAACCAAAATCCATTGCACCTTTAGCCAACTGGGAGGACTCCGTGGAAATTCCTCGTTTAGAGAAAGCTGTACAATTAACAAAAAGAACGGACAATGAGTCTTGAATATTATATTTGAAGAGTCGAGGACCTCCAATTTTATTCGTTCTTGTAGAGAAGAGCTTGTGGCTCGAGAGAATTTGAGCCGACACTTTGTTTTGGGCATGTGCTGTTGCTAATTCTCTTATCTATTTTCTTTCAGAAAAATAAAACCTGATTTTAAAAAAGATCATTGATAAGGAGAAATTGGACCAAATTGATGTCAATCTTTTCCGCTATTTCTCTGATTTGGACGATGATGTTTAAACAGGCAAGTATCCATCGAAGAAGGTGAAACCAAGGCTCGTGAATTTAACGTAATGTTTATAGAAACTAGTGCTAAAGCTGGATTCAATATCAAGGTACAGTCTCCTCTTCATCACTTAATATTTGCACATAACATAGAGTTGAGTTCATGCTTTTCATAGTTGTTTAACCGATAATCTGATGACCCTATAATGTGATTGAATATTACAGCCTCTGTTCCGAAAGATTGCTGCTGCTTTACCAGGAATGGAAGCCCTTTCGTCCACTAAGCAAGAAGATATGGTGGATGTGAATTTGAAGCCTACCACAAGTTCATCTAACGCAGAGCAGCAAGGTGGAGGTTGCGCGTGCTAGATTTTGTACGTAACAAGAGAGAGATAAGAAGTTGGACATACACAAAGATGCAGTTGCATCAAATTATATCATAATATATATAGATGTTCAATTAGCTCATTTTGTTAGATCATTATGAGGTTTGGAACAATTTTGGGTTTTTATTCATGTTGTACAACAAATTCTTTCAATTCTGATGGTGAGGTAGCTGACAATTCTGTTGTTACTATTAAAACTTGTGATTATATATTATGTGATGTGATTCCTAGTTCAGGAATCTTTTTTTTCATTTTTCCCATTCTCTGAGCAAAATATTTAGTATGATAAAATGGTATTTGTTGTATCATTTCAATTTGTTGTGATACTACCTTGTGTCAACATAAGCTCAAGTTCCTTTATAATACTGAAATAGTGGGCGGGTGCGTGAGATTTAGACTTAATGAGTTTAATCTTTATGATGCCCGTCCACATAGGCGTGTCTCAGATTTAGACTTAATGAGTTTAATCTTTAAGATTTTTAGCACTGAATTCATTGTACGGTAAAATGCATAGTTGAGTTCTCAATGACTTGTAGAACCATGATGACATATTCTTTATTATTTCCACAAGTTTCTCATAGGTGAAGTGAGAAAATGTGAAAGAAGGCAATATTGCTCTTGCTCTTGGAAATGGAGATCACACAAGGAATATGGTATTTAAATAGAATTATCTTTAGCATATTCTCTTGCAAATCTTCAACAAGTTAATATTAGGAACTTTTATAAAGTTTTCTCTAAAATGCAGCAAGTTAATATTTTCTTTAGGTTTTCCATTTGGTGTTTGGCAGCTGTATTGGGGTCCGATTAAATTTGAATTTATGTCGGAAAATCTCACATGGGGGCTGAAACGCTCTTTTATAAATATAACTTCATATCCAGAGTCGAATCCAAATCTATAATTAAGAATAAAGAAATACTTACTAATTGTGTTGCAACCCATTTTGGTACAGCAAGTTAACACTTTATTTCGATGGTTGTTACATATTATTTCATAATATATCGTATTGTATTGTTTTGAGTTGTATTGTATTGTTTTAACGAATACGGTGCTTGGATAGATTGTATCGTTCTCCTTCGCTATATAATGTCACACGTCCATAATTTGAATGATAAATCTATCAAAAAAGTAGGATATGAGATAGAGCTACTGTGAAGAGATGATATATAATTATTATTATTAAATAATAAATAAAGACAAAATGAGAAAAATAATAATTAAGGTAATGACGCGATCACACCAAATTGATCATTACATAAAAGAGTCTTTTCGTCGTTATTTAACGATGGATTTAAACTATATGATATAGTAGAATTTAAGTAACAATCAAAACAAACATTATATTTAAACTAACAATACAATAAAATACAATACATTGGGTAACAACCATCCAAACAAGGTGTTAATGCAGTGGCCTTGTAATATGTTGAGATGCCATTTTTAAGAGTCTAACTTGATAAATATTACTCCAAGAAGTTTATGCTGATTGCAATTGAATAACTTCTGAACTCTTTTTCACTTTCACATACATATTTTCCCATTATGTTTAAATTTAAAATTTTTAAATATATAATATTTTTTTTCGGACAAACTAATAAGTCACTACCCAAACTCATGTCAAATATTGTTAGTTTTGGCCGAACAAGCCTCACAAATTTATTTCTTTGACTACTCCATTATCAAGCTCAAAAAAACGCATATCATGTAAACTTACGTTATATCTTCTTAAGTTTCTTACTTTTCTCTCTCATTTCGATTCGACCTATAATTCGCTTAAGATATCATTTACACTACTTCTTAGAAGCTTGAAATCCTTCATTGTAACCCATCCTCCATCATAGTGTCACCTACACCAACGTCCTTGCTATGATATACACCTTCCCTCGGGAACTCAACATGATAGAGTCCGACCCTATCACTATATTCATCACAATCTAAATTCATGACGCGTATTGTTCCGTTTTAGCCAAACAGTTATCTGTCACTATAACCATCAATCATGAAAACATTAAAATAACATTTTTTTTTCCTTTTCTGGTATTGTGTCACAAATTCACAATCAAAACCAAAAAAAAAAAAAAACTGAAAAACTTGTACAGTCCTAAGCCAAAAAAAAATAAAAATTGTTTTTTCTTCTTCATGACGATGGAATCAATGCATTTGTTTCCTCCATTGTTCTCCTTCTCCATTTTTTTCTTCTCTTTTAAAAATCCCCTTTTTCTCAAATTTTCCATTTTGCTACAGTGTGAAATTTGTTGTGAAAATGGTGAATCCATCGGATCCGGGTCGGGTTCGGGTTTCGAGTTTGAGCAGTAGTGATCTGTGTTTGAATTCGATCGGGTTTAATGGTAGTGATGGTGGGTTGTTTCTAGAAGATTCGGGTCCGAGATCATTTGTGTCGTTGATTGGGAACCAGGGATTGTGTTATTCGGAGAATCGGCGGAGAAGAATCGGATTCGAGGTTCGTGGCGGTACTGGCGGACGGTTTTTGTCGGTGACGGTATCGATTAACGGCGGAGGGAATGAAGGATTTGAGGAGAATTCCGGTGAAACGGCGGCGGACAGTGAAATGCAAGTGTGTCGGCGGAGAGTTGAAAAGGTGGAGGAGAAGAAGGTGCTTAGCGGTGGAGGAGCTGCTTTGAATACTACTAAACATCTATGGGCTGGAGCTGTTGCTGCAGCTGTCTCAAGGTAAGCAATAGCACTTTTTCCGTTTTGAATTGGTTTTGATCAGTAATTTCTGGCTAGTTAACAACATACATGCTTATTAGTGTTGAAATGAATGAATCTGAATAGAACTGAATGGATATAGAAGATTCTTATAACGAACATAACGAGTTTAATTTGTGATTAAGACTTTTTTGGATCAATCAACTAAGCCTCAACGATAAACTAGTTGAAGTGAGCTATATATTGTTGAAGTCAAGATAATGAAATGCCTTTTTGTATCAATCAACTAAGCCTCAACGATGAACTAGTTGAAGTCAGCTATACGAATCCATTAGTTGTTGTTGTTGGTATGATTTTGTATTGTTGAAGTCAAGATATTTGAAATGTCTATTTGTATCAATCAACTAAGCGTCAATGATAAACTAGTTGAAGTCAGCTACATGGATCCATTATATCTATTTTGCTCTATTCAGCCCATTTCATATTCAAAATGTTCTTTGTGGTAAGGTAAAATTTTGATGGCATTGAGAAAATTGTGTCTATTCGAAAATTCAAACGATTTAATCATTTGGAATCAATTGGTTTGGCATGGACATGCTTGGACTCTCTGATGGTGACTTTCCTGTCATTTAACTTGTATGGATGACTACGTGGTGTATGTATTCTTGGTGTTATTGGGATTCAAGGGACTAGATCAGTTGATACTTAATTAAAAAAGGGCAGCCGGTGCACTAAGCTCCCGCTATGTCTGGGGAAGGACCGGTTGGATCTAATGTACGCAACCTTGCTTGCATTTCTATAAGAGGCTATTTTTACTACTTGAATCCGTGACCACTTGTTCCTGACCTTACCTTATTTATTTATATAACAAAAGAGAATAGAAAACAAACAATTGAAGATTCTAATACTACGTAATTGAAGAAATATTGAATTGCTTAGATATGAATATTACCAGGTTGATCTTTTCTCTGTGTAAAATCCATGAGTTGTTACATTAAACGTTATACTGTAAATATTGCTATATGGTATAACATTAAGCATATAGAAGTTCATTTAATATGTTTGTTTATTAATTAGTAAAAATCTTGAAGTGTGAATACTTGGAAAAAGGAAGAAATACCGAACCTAGGGTCACACTTTGTTCTATGAAATTATGAATATGTTGGAGCCTTTTTTCTTATTATTAAAATTTATAATAATAATGATTAAGAAGGGGCTGCTTCCCCAATGTCAGGTCAATCAACAATACCTCAACACCAAGTTAGTTAGGCTTGGCTATATGAATCTTCTATAGCTATCTCTTCGTTTGCCCAACTTATCATCCACTGTAAAGAACAAAAACCATATTCTGCAAAAGAATTTTTGTTCTTCTTATATGTTTCTTTTTTCTTTTGACTGAATCAAGTAGAGTCCATCAAACTTTTTATAGACAAACAAAACTAAAACCTACTGCAAAGTAACATTTAAATTGCAATGAAAATTTTACTAAAGAATAGGACCCAGCAAGAGCAAAGATGAGTAGTACATCCATTTGCAATATGCATGTTAGTACAATAGCTACATGTGAATAGAATCAAGGAAATTAATCATCCTATCGACTTCTTGTACATTTTCATTTTTACATAAAAAGGCGAAAAGAGATAAATATATTTGTTTGATACCTGCTACCTCTCACCAACAATAGTTATCAGGTAACTATGTCCATCAAGGCTTAGACTGATGGGAAGAAATCACTTAGTGTTTTTGTTTCTACTACGATTTGAACATGAAACCTCATAGTTCTCCTCTCACTTCATTGACCATTAGGCCACTCCCTTGGGTGCACCAAAAGAGATGAACATGTACTCCCTCCATTTTAATTTATTTCTCCTACTTTTCTTTTTTATCCTAAAAAGAATGCCTCTTTCCTTTTTTTGGCAGCTCTTTAATTCTAAATTTCCATATGGCATGTTTAATACCACAAGATTAAAGGACATTTTGGTACATTTCACATATCTTTTGTTTAAGACTACATAATTCAAAAGTCTTCTTTACTTTATTAAACTCCGTGCCAAGTCAAAACCATACAAACAAACTGACTCAGAGGGAGTATAATATAAGTTACAAATACTCTCTTTTTTGCCTCCAAAGTATCTCTGATTTCTTTTCTTCCATTCAGTCCACCCCAAACCTACTGCAAAGTAACAAAAACTCTAGAAGCCCACATGGGAAGAGTTGAGTGTAAAGGGTATCCATTGCTAGAAAGATTTAAGCATGAATGTTGAAATACAGAGTTAGACTCTTGTTACTTGAGCCGGCATATATCTGCTTTTTGGTTGTGAAATGGATCAATGTGATGCTATATCTTAGTGGAATAAGTTTGATGCATTCGAAACAAAACATATTATATGCTGAAAATGCTTCTTTCCGTGTTGTAACTTTGAATTTTGCAATGTGAATCTTAGTAATACTTTCTTGAAGCCTTGTACTTTAGTGGCATTGAATGGGTTATGTTCCCTATAAACTTCAGATAACCTGTAAAATGTTGATTATTTGTGGACGACTTCTGTTTTTCTGAATTTTTTTTGTTTCAGAACTTTTGTTGCTCCTCTTGAGAGATTAAAGCTGGAGTATATAGTGTGTGGTGAGCAAAGGCATCTTTTGGAGGTCATCAAGAATATTGCAGCCACTCAAGGCATCAAGGGATTTTGGAAAGGGAATTTTGTCAATATTCTACGCACAGCACCGTTTAAGGCTATCAACTTCTATTCGTATGAAAAATACAGGGATCATCTGCTTAAATTAACTGGTAATGAGGAGGCAACTAATCTTGAAAGATTTGTTGCTGGTGCTGCTGCAGGAATTACAGCCACTGTGCTCTGCATACCTATGGACACTGTGAGATATATTTTAGTATAGTCAATCTTTTTGCTTCTTGATTTCTTTTTTAAATGCATAATGAGTTGAACTCTGTCGATTTGGATATGCATTCATTTCTGTACTACTAAATCAGGAGAGGGAAGTTAAAGTACCTTGGAAGTTGGTGCTGGACGCGAAAGTATCTTTCCTGTCCTGTTATATGGTGGAACTAGCTCTTAGATTTCCTAGGTTGTGTGGTTCGAAAAACAATGCAAGTTGATATGGACTTTTGACAATTTACTTTACCCATTTGACATTTTCAGACTGATTAGCTTGACAAATTATTTTCTTCAAGAGGCAAACTCTTCTTAATCTTTACAAAATTTTCTCGGTTTTCCTTTCATGGTCATGCTGATTGCTTTGACTCTATGTCACTGATCTGAATGAACTCAGAGGAACTAGCAAAGTCAGAGAATATGATTGGGGCTTAATTAAACTTAAAGAAAAGCCAGTAGCATAATTGCTAGAGACTATGTCGAATGAAGCAGCTGTGGAAAATGTCATTGAAGATTCAGTTCATCTGGAACAAATACAGCTAATTTAATCATTTGAAAATATTTTTGATGAGTTGGGTAATAGAATCATATTATTGCTCTAGGTTTGATATATTAGCATGCTGCAGGACTTCTAATCATGTGCTATAACTTTTCTTATGTGAGTCCTATAGTATACAAAACACTAGTCTTTGGCTCTCTCTTCTTTATGACAACATTCAAGTAGTACCTCAAGTTCTACCTGTTCGACGATGATCTGACCGCGTTTCTTTTTTATCTTTGGAAATGTCAATATTCCAGATTAGGACAGTAATGGTAGCACCTGGGGGAGAAGCATTGGGAGGCTTAATTGGTACTTTTGGCCACATGATTCGCACTGAGGGGTTCTTCTCTCTTTACAAGGGCCTAGTTCCTTCCATCATAAGCATGGCACCTTCAGGCGCAGTTTTTTATGGAGTTTATGATATACTAAAATCAGCATATTTGCATTCACCAGAAGGGAGGAAAAGACTACAAAATATGAAACAAGGTGAAGATCTAAATGCATTAGATCAACTGGAGTTGGGTACAGTAAGAACTTTGATATACGGAGCAGTTGCTGGTGCTTGTGCTGAAGCCGCTACATACCCATTTGAAGTTGTGAGGAGACAGCTTCAGATGCAGGTTCGGGCCACAAAGATGAGTGCATTGGCAACTAGCTTGAAGATAGTTGAGCAAGGTGGTATTCCTGCCCTCTATGCAGGATTGACTCCCAGCTTATTACAGGTACATCAAACAAACAATTTCTTGTGACTGTTATTCTATCTATCTTTAAAAAAGTTTCCTTTGATCCTCTAATTTTACTTGTTAAGAAGAGTTATGTATGTAATGAAATGCATCTTTTTATTGTGCTCTTCAGGTTTTGCCATCAGCTGCGATCAGTTATTTCGTTTATGAGTTCATGAAGATTGTTCTGAAAGTAGAATAAATACGAGACACGATTACCCCAATCCATTCATGTCAAGGAGTGCTATAAGTTGACGCTGACAAAAGTGTTGTACAAGTTAATCTCAAGGGACTTTCTGGCCTTGTTGTATTGTGTGGCCTGAACCCAGTGGTGGAAATAATACATCTCATTTAGAAGGTATTAAAGAAATTTCTTGTTTAAAAGGAGGAGAAATGTTGAAGCTTTTGTATTTTTCTCCATTTAGTTCTGATGAATTGTGTAACAGTCTTTTCTATAGTTTAAGGCAGATTTTTCAAAAGTAGTGCATTTTTGGAGGATCCCACAAGGAGTATAACAACATGGAATAAAATTACGTTATTCTCATCTGATGCGAAAAAGGAAAAAAATGTGGCTACATTAGCCTGGAAAATGAAGAGAAGATTCATATCATTTTCATCAACAAAGAGAAACCAAAAGCTTAGAGTTATAGAGTATTAAAGCAAAATCACATATACCTGCAACTTTTTTAGCAGAAGACTTTGTCCTCTGCATTCAAAGTCTCTGTAGAACCAAAATGTCAGAAAGTCTTTGAGAACGAGAAAGTCGACTAAAAGGCTATTCCATAACCGACTCTTGTTGCCGAGTTGAGGGGGGCTTGGTTTCTTTGTCATTGAACTATTCTGTTATTCTGTTCAATATGAAGGTTCAAATTGTTCATATGAAAATGCATATCTCATAAGTCAAAAGGATAAGGTGGCTGATTAATCCTGCACTACAAATTTTGTGGGGCTTATTTTTCACGTCAGACGCCTATAATTTTTAAACACGTGGCACTTTTTGGGATCCACTTTCTTTCTCTTTTTTTGGCTTTAGCTATAAATAAAAAAATTGGCGAAAAACTCAAATATGTCATCAAATTTTGAAAAAAAATTATTTATGTTATCTATTAATAGTTGGTTTTACCTAAGCAACTATCATCATGATGTGTATCGATCGGGTCGGTTCGGTTTTGAAGTTTATCGGTTTGACTTATTGGTTATCGGTTTGTAGAGATGTTAAACCGTTATAAAACCATTAAGATATTGGTTTATCGGTTATTGATCATTATCAGTTCGGTTATTGGTTTAACCATTAAGATTTGACACAATTTTTTTAAAATTGAAAATGACTTAGAAACAAGGTGACAAACCAAATAAACCATGTACATGAGTACAAAAGTTACATCTTGTTCAAAAGCAAATACTTTTACATTGTAGAATAACCAAGAGTTTGAGACAATCAGAAATAAAAGTAGGAAACCAAACTTTAAGTCAAGGACTTTATATACAAAATGGTATAAATATAATTATTTAATTTACTATCGGGTTATTTGTTAACCCGTTAAGAAAAAACCTAAAACTGTTAAGAACCGATAACCCGATAACAAAAAAAAAATCAAAACCGTTATCAAAATCGCTAAACTAATAACTCATTACTGATAAATCAATAACTTTTTTTCAGTTCGAATTATCGATTTCGGTTCGATTTCAAAGACACAAAGTACTCATCAATCATCATATCATTATACGGGAAACATAGCTGTTTTTGGCATACAATTTTTTTTACATGTGGTCAATGATGAAACAAGTCCAATCACTAATTAAATCCATCAAATTAAAAAGATAAAATATATAAATGTATTCTTTAACTTGACCTCATCTGATATTTATGTCTTCTAACCGTGCACAAGTAGACATTTAAATTTCTATAGAGTTGAACAAGAAGACATACGTGTGTCCTATTTGGCGTTCCACACAACAATTCATGTCCAACGCGTCATCATGCAATTGCATGGCGTACTAACGTATATTATGTCACGTTGGACGTGTATGTCTACTTATTTAATTTTATAAAAGTTATCTGTTAGAAGTTATTTTAATTAAACTCTCATGCTACTAATTTAAATTGACTCTCTCTTAAAGCACTAATTTTCATCAAGAATTTATATATATATATACTTTGTTGACTGAAAATGTCGTTTCAATCATACTAACTGTTTCTCTATAAGGAGATTTCGTTGTAAATACCGATACATTCCTAAAAAACTTAGAAAAATGAATATTTATATAAAATTAAAAATTGAACAATCAAATAGAATAGAATAAAAAAATTGATAAATATCTCTATATTTTAATTTTAATTTTAATTTTAATTTTAATTAATACATTCGTCAACCACCTGACCCGCATTCCGACCCGACCCGACCCGAAAATCCGAACTGGACACCGTATCAGTGCGGAGAACAACAGCTCAAATGTGGAATCAGAGAATTTAGGGTTTAGGGTTTCGAACTCACCAGGATTTAGGGGAAAAGAAAATAAGGTGTTTGTGAAGGAATTCAATGGGGATAATGATGAAGAGATTGGGGAATTTGTGCTATTATGAATTTAAAGGGTGGTTGTGATGTGAGATTATGGGGGTAAGTTAGGGAATTGTTCGTGCATAAACTGATTGATTGTAAGGTTTATGTTGGCCCTGTTTTTGAATCAAACAAGTGAAGAATTGTGTGTTTGTGATTGCATTTCATCAGATTCGGATTCATCAAGCTAAATAATTGAGGATAGTAATGGTGTAAGATTTGCACCATATTGCTTAATGTATGCCCGGATTGAGAAGGAAGCTAATCTTCGTGAAGAGACAGGGAATTTGTCGCATGTGGATGATTCTAAGTGGTTAAGGGCACTGCCGGAATCTTTCCTCTTGATTATTGGTTAGTATGTCGAATCCTCATTGTGCGTTAGTTGTTGTTTTTCTTAGTTGTTGTTTTTCTGTTGTTTTTAGAGGTGAAGTAGATGTAATTGAACGGAAACATGATGCTAAAGTGGCTGCTTTCCAGTTTCTTTGATAGAGAGATTTCGTTAGGTTGCTATTAAGGAGTTCTTATCAATTTCTATTTGCTATTAGCAGTGGTAAGTGCATATCCGTGCTTTTGTGGTTAATGCTACATATGTAAATCGGACCACCTATATTATGGTCCGGAGTGAGGATGGTTTGAAGTGATCGTTGGTAAATGTTTGCTTACCACAGATATGCTATGCTGAAAGGAAAAGGAATAGGAGATTTTATTTGCTATTACTAGTTATTGCTATTTAGAAAATCATCTTTGAAGACGCTGGAGACTATAGCGTTTTGCTTTTTGGTACTCGACTGAATCTGATTATTTTTCAATTAGCATTTTAACTCTATTGCCTTCTTAATTGTCAAAAAAAAAAGAAAAGGCGGAGATTGAAAAGGAGGATAAAAATTTGAAGCTACAGACAATTTGCAGCCAGTGAAGGGAAAGAGAGACATATTCGTAAAGATGAAATTGATACTACAAAGGTTGGTATCTCCTTAGGAATTTGTCTTCTTTACAATGTGGTAGGCATCAACTGGAGAGTATCACTTGTTAATGAGAGTAGAATCTAAAACAAGGGTTTCGTCAGATAAACGTAGTGTAGCTAACTTAGTTCATTGACGGACTCGACCATTGTCATACTTTCAGATATCATATGATGCATCGGCAGCCATTTCAAGTAATCCCAATGCTCATTATGAAGAGACTGCCTATCAGGTAGTAATACATTTATTCGTCTTTTGCTTATTGGTTAGTCGTCTGGAATTACTTCAGTGTTTCATATAGATTGTACTGCTATTTTCGCACAGTTGATTTAAATGTAGAGAAATCTGACCTGACACAACACTCACGACTATAGCAAAACATGAACTCTCTCCTACTAATCTGTGTAAAAGTTGCTGATCAGTTATCTTAATTAGCTGACCGATATCTGCAAATCAGGAGTTTGAGACACATTACTGAAGATGAGGATTTATAGATGTGGCGAAACCAACTAGCCCGAGCAGGATAGGAGTCCTTTCCTCTGCAACCATAAGATGTTACTGGTAATTTGCTTCTAATCATCTTTTACTATCTTTTGAAGTCCTTCAGTTTATTGTTTTCCTACTGGATTAGTTTTAGACGAAATTCAACTTTGAACATCTGTTGCGTAGGTTTTAATTTGATCTTTTAGTTCCATAACAAGAAAAAAGGCAGGTCCATATGTATTTATGGGGCGGAAGGGGAAGGGGAGGAGGGAGAATCCGATTTTTTCAATTATGTAACTCTTATTTTACTGCAAAGATGAAAAAGGAAACTGAATCAAAAGTTCCTTTGCATTTTGAAAAAAAAAAACTTGAGGATTACATTGGTTATGTTATTGTATCATCCACAGAATATCAATACTCTACTTGGAATACTACCACACAATTTCGGAAAAGCGATATACTAAATAAACTAAAGTGGAACAAAGAAACGTTTTCAAAATGCCTGCTTTAGCTGCTCAAATTCTTGCTGATATAATAAAAGAATTCATACATTTAATAGATACATAAACTCTCAAACTCTGCTTGGAATACTAACAATGCTTCAGCTGCTCAAACTCTCTCTCAACTAGCTGGTTAGCACCTGTTCAGGTCTTGTTATTATTTCTTCAAATGAACATCAACAATAATTGGTCTCTCAAATGCTGCAGATGAATTTGTTGTCGTTCTGTTTACTTAAGCGTCTTGAAAGGCCAGGAAACTCGTAAATCAGAAACAAGTCCAGCAAAAGAACCAGCAGCGGCAGCAATTGAGATAACAAGGCAAGCACCACTAAGTAGTTGAAGGCAAATCCATCTTCCACTCCATTTGGTAATATTCTTTTCCACAATGTACATTTTTACTGGGAAGTAGACTGTAAGTGGCCAAAATCCAAAGGCTCCAAGAATGCCAACAATGTCGTTAAAGAATGGCATCAACATAGAAATGAGAACTGTGAAGATCACGAAAATTGTCCTCC
The DNA here is from genome assembly GCA_029582245.1 of Solanum etuberosum. Classification (NCBI taxonomy): domain Eukaryota; kingdom Viridiplantae; phylum Streptophyta; class Magnoliopsida; order Solanales; family Solanaceae; genus Solanum; species Solanum etuberosum. The sequence goes on from JAJONR010009115.1 coordinate 21,910, forward strand.
AAACCAGCCGGAAAAAGTTGAGCTTGAAGGGCTTACAGCCAGGGATTGGGATATCAATCTCCTTCATGATGATTATACTGTCAGGGTACCGTTCAGCTGCTGTTTTTTCAACAAAGGAGAAAAGGGGTTGGCAGTAAACTTGGTATGCACCCACTAGGTGTACAACGACAGCCATGTTTGCAATGTTGAGAAGCCAATAAGGATCGTAGAATCCAAATCCAGTTAGTAAACTTCCAGGGGATTGATCTCCAAATGCTGCATAACCAAAGCAACCACAGAGCATGAAGAAAACCGTTGTTACTGTCACACTTATTAACGATGCTTTCTTCATCGTCTTTGCTTCTGCTGGCGGTGATTTGATTGTATCCTGAATCTCAATAAGGATGAGAGAGTAAGAATACGCGAAAGCTATAGCTCCAACAGCTTGACAGCTTTTCCAAATCTTCTGCATTCCAGTTCCACCACTAACCCCAGTTAAACTTCCTTGTACTTTCCCTGTTTCAGCAACTTTAGCAACTCCCAAACCAAGACCAATCGTTGAGTACGTCATAGACATAACAGCAGCCACAATAGAAAGCCACGAAATCTGATCAAAATCTGGGATTTGTGACAAGACAATCTGCACCACTCCAAACACAATCATGTATGGAGTGGTTGAAACATTACAAGCAGCCTGATGACCGTACTCATGGAAACAATTCGACCTTTTCACAGCTACCATACTAATAGTAGACGCGATGGTATACCCAATTGCAACTCCAACAATATTAGCATATTGAAGTATCCCACAAATCTTAACATGAACACCACCTAGATTGGCTCGAACAGCATCCATATACGTATAGTTTCTTTTCCCAGTAACTTGATCACCTTTACGATAACAATCAGAGAGAAAATTAGAAGTGTAGTAAGTAACAATGGAGAAGAGAAGCAATATAGTTGGACCAGCAATCCATCCAAGCTGTGCAGTAGCCCATGCAACACTATTAGAACTCCAGAATCAATCACAGCAGTAATTATATGAGCACTTGCAGTCCAAACATTCCCTCTTCTTTTCAAACGACCATCGTCATCAAAACAACTTGATTCATCATCATACACATTAACAGAAACATGATCTGCCATCGCGGAGAGAGTTTTTCACTATGAAAGAGAATGCGTTTGAATCCTCAATTATAACTCTTATATATAGATTTTCAAGTAGTTCCAAAGGTTTTCCCAATTCTAATCTGTTTGGACAATGTATTTTCTAAATCAACAAGGATTATAACGAAAAAAAATAATAAGACGGTAATTAACAGCTTCTTTTTTCTGTAACTTTTGCTATATCGTTTTACACAAACTTAATTAGTCCTATTCTAATGTTTTATCAAAACAAAATAAAAGCTTCTGAGGGAGTTTTTGAATCCTAAATTACAATCATAGATATATATAGATTTCAAGTAGTCTCAAACCTATTAGAGAAAGGTTTTACAAAGACAAAAATAAAACTATTTTCTAAATTAATAGAGATTATGGGTTTCCTAAATTAATACAGATTATGGTTTCCTAATATACCAAGAAAAAATTAAAGACATAATTAACAGCTTCTTTTTCTATTACAAGGCTATATACTTAAAATTCAAATTCAAACTGATATAAAATACCCAACAGGGGAATTTTTTTCTTCTTCTTTATAGCATGAAATAAATAACGTGAAACACGAAAATGAATATTTTGTTTTTAAGATTTGTGTGAAACGATTCATCCAATTGTTACGTACTTTTAAATCTTAAAAATGTCTCTTCTTTTTTTTTTTGGCCTTAAGTCTTAATTATGAAATCTTTGGCTGGAAGTCTAGTCCAGACCATGAAATTGCAAATAATTTCCAAATCTTTATAATCCTAGATAACACTCAACATTTAAAGCGCTAAATAATTAATTTCGGGAATTTTTAATCTCATAATAAAAAATCCTACACAAATGTAGGATAAACTAATCCCAATATCAATATGACAAGAGGGGTTGTTCTGATATGGTAGGCAGGGGTAGGGGTGTTCATGAGTTGGTTAAAAATCAAACTAATCAAATCGATTTCAGTTTGGTTTTAAAATTTATTGGCCGATAATTTGATTTGATTTCAATTTTTTTTAAATCAAAGAAAAAATTGGACCGGACTAACAAATTATATATTCCCTTGATTTAAGTTTATAAAAGAAAAGTAAAATAAATAAATTAAAACGGAGAAAATATAATATTTGCCTAGTGTATTCATAAAAGTCTGAATCATGAAATAAAATGATTAATGAGGTTAGGGATGTTGTAGCTATCCATCCCAAGTGATCATTTGTTAAAAGACGTAAAAAATGAATGAATTCCTACTTAATTATTTTTGGGACCCCTTATAATAGAGAATCCTTTTGCATCATCTTTTTTTGACTTGTTACTAGCTAAGAGGTAGTTTGGTTGAGAACTAAGTTATCCCAAAATTATAATTCGATGATGAAATAATGTTTGGGTTATTTGGTGTATATATCTTTATTAGTATATGTTTGGTTTATTAGATTAAAACGAGATATACAAGATATAATATAAAATATATATTTGGTATAAATTAAACTACATAAATTGAAAATAATTTTTTATTTTCAATCTTAACCTTCTCTTTCTTAAAAATCTTTGAGAGAAAAACATTGTCGAAGGACAAAATATAACTTTAATGTAATACTTGTACGCGCACCAAACAATATATTGTACTTGTTATAAACTATAAAGTGTGATTCAACTTAGGAAGAATATATGATAAGAATGTTACTCACAATTGAATATACATGTGTAAGAAAATAAGAACAAGGAAAAAAAGATGAAGGGCAAAGTAATTGAAAACTACAAAACTTATATACTAATCTTTAATTTTGTGCTTTTTATTCATTGATTCACCATACTAGTGGAAAATGTATATAACTATTCTAAGGAAAACAAAATGAAGGCAAATTAGTAATTAAACTTGAGGAGAAAAATGAAAGAAAAGAAAAGTTTTGTGAAAGTTAAAACTCCAAGCAACTTATACAACACATTACTCTCTTAAAAATTTGCAATATCTTGGAAAAATGATTCTTCAAGTAGAAGGTCAGGGTAGAGACAAGGTGAAACTCCTTGATTTGTTGAGTGATCATTCGCTAGAACAAGTTGAAACTCCTATTGGTTTTTAAAACTTATCAATATCTTGGAAAAAAGTGTCTTCAAGTAGGTGGGACCATATAGAAGGTGGAGCTTCTTCAATATTGTTGAGTGACTGTTCACTATCTGGCTGAAAAAGATGATTTGATTGCCTTCTCTCTTCTGACAAGCAAGACGAAATCACCACTTCTGATGAACTTTCTTTACTTCTCTGATCATTTATGACTTGAGGAGGCGGTGGAGGAGATAAAGAAGGGAGCCATGGAGAAGTCGGTGAAGTTTCTCCTTGGCTCATAACCCTAAACTCAGTGTCTTGAGGTCGAACCCTATCTTTGTTTAAAGAAGTTTGGAAACTACTAGGGGTGTGTAATTCAGGCAAATGGGAAAAAGAGATTGAATCTTGAATTATAGGTTGATCAAGACTTGAAGGAATTTGATTAACTATGTGATTTCCCAAATTATTATTATTAATGCTTAAGAATTGACTATCTTTTAAAGAATTTAAAAGATTATAAGCTTCCACATTTTGGATACCACTTAAAGTACTCATATTGTTGTGAGCTTGTTGTAGAAGATTTTGCAAGTAATGAAGTCTCATAGCTTGTTCTTCCCATGAGTGATTTTCAATTAGTTCCTTCAAATTTACCAAAGCTATGAGATGTTGCAAGCTATTAAAGATATCAGTTCTAGGTCTATGAGTCATTGGATCATATCCCATTTGTATTAGCTTCTTCTTCAAATGAGTGTTCCAAAAATTCTTAATTTCATTGTCAGTTCTCCCCGGTAGGTGAGTTGCAATTGCTGACCACCTTGAATAAGATAAAAGAAGAGTTTTACTTTTATACTCTAACATAGTAAAAAGAACAAAATAAAGACAGTCAACTTATATACTATATATGATAACGTAAAAATTTTGCACTATCAGATTACCTAAAACATTTTATAGTTAATCGTGGATAACGAATTAGACTAGTAGAGCTATAAAATAAGACACATTACCTCCTATAACATGTTCTTAATATATATTGATAGTTCATCTTATATATGTTATTGGGGGTTGTTTGGTTTGAGTAAGAGAAAAAATTAACCCCAGACATAAAATCTGACCTAAGATACTACAATGTTTGGTTGAGATATATAAATAATTATAGTCACAACATAAAATTTTGCGTCGTAATTTTGTGGAAATATATATATTATTTTTATGGAATAATATATGTATTAGTAATACAAGAAAATATTCTTATAGAGTAAGTAAATCATGTATAATATTTCACTAATCGTTAATGACTACATAACAATTCCTTTATTATTAATATATCATCGTATAAATAATTTTTATATTACTAATCTCTGCATTAACAATTTTTACATTACTAACCAAACGATCCTAGTGCATGCATGACTAATCCAAAATACAAAATTCAAAATTTCATGCCATTAAAGTCAAATTTCGAAAAAAAAGCAAGAAAATAAAAGGAGAAGAAATAAAGAAAGATAATTACTTGTTTCCTAAGACAGCATGGAGATTGAGAATTGTTTGTTCCTCTTCTTGAGAAAACTTTCCTCTTTTAATATCTGGTCTAAGATAATTACTCCACCTTAATCTGCAACTTTTTCCACATCTATTAAGACCTACATAATATCAACACAATAAAATTTTTGGAGTAAGTTAAAAGTTATATACATCATCAACCATATCACTTAAAAGAATATTCATAAATAAAACTTTTTAAAATATATGATTTGTAATTTTGAAAATTAAACAATTCATCTGCTACAATAGAATTCAGACCTGACGGTATAAAAATTCTTTACAATCTCAATTTAAAAAAAAATCATTGCAATTACGAACATGAAGGATAATTTATTTTTAAACTATTATAACCAAAAAAATGTTTATGTGAACCCTATGCTACGATTCTTCTTCACTTATATGACAGAGTGATCTTTTCTTCTTACAAAAATCGATATATAAATTTCCAAAAAGAATCTCAACATGGTAGTGTACGCCTAGCTCTATCGCCATAAGTTAGTTACTGACTGGCTAGAGGGCGATCGACCTATCGGACCACAAGCAAAACTTAGGATAGTATGGGAAAATACCTGCAAGTTTAGGGAGGGCTCTCCAGCTACCATGTCCATGTTTATTGATATGATTGGTGAGTTTTTGATCTTCTTCAGGAGTCCATGGACCTTTCTTTAAACCACTCTCATCACAACAAGGAGACCTTCCCATTTTCTCTTAAACACTTTAATTAATAATACTTATAATATAATTCTCTCTAATTTGGCTAATTATTAGCTGCCTCCTTCAAGTTTCTACTAAAATAACTACTCAAAGTTTGATAGGATTACTCATATATATAATACTTATTACTTATGTTGTACAACATGACTTATGTGAGAGTTTAATTAATTATTATTTGTTTTCACATTTATGTGTTGGAGGAAGTAGTTGCTTGTCAATTTGGTACCTCTCAAATCTATGTGTGATTAATTGGTCAATAATTTTACTGTTCTTTTTGTTTCTTAATATAATTTGATTGGATATGAAATTTAAGAAATATGAGAAGACTTTGTAATGTTTCAAAACTATCCTTATAAAGAGTATAAATTTCTGGACTTTTTGTCAAATAGGTGGGACTCAATATGAATAAAAATTTAATAGTGTCATTAGATGTTTTTCAGATAAAAAATGTCTAATTCTTTTTTTAAACTGACTAAAAAATAAGCTTAATAATTTGGGACAAAAGAGTATTTGTTTTGTTAAAGATATTGAACTTTACCTATCATACCAAAAAAGTCATATACCATCTTGAAAACTATTGAAGTATTTATTTTAAATAATAATATTCAACTTAATTTTGGGATATTTTTGTATTTCTGATTTCTTTTTTATTAGAGTTGTGGATATTTTGATCCTTGTTAGAGTATGTAAAATTTATAGTATTGTTTGTCTCAATTAAAATGTCCTTTCTATGATTATTAATTAATGACAAAAAATGTTTTTGCTTTTTCTTGAATATTCGTATAAATGTGGTTAATATGATATAATTAAGAAGTTTTTTGAAAAGTTAAAGTTGTATTCTCTATTATATGCAGGTCAAAAGTCCAACAAATTATGACTACCGACTTATTGTTTCAAAATTTATCAAACCAACTTTAGAAATATCGAACCATTCCGAATTAATTTGATATGGTAACCGTAACCATACCATGAACATCTCTAACCACAACTTTTAAAGGTCTTCTCGTTCTTTCTTAAACTTTATGTTCAGTTAAACTATGTTATAATCATTGCCACTTCCAAATTTTATTTACTCTTAAAGGAATTTAACCTTTTATTTAACCCCCTTCTTCACGAAAATTAGTTAAGTTTTTTTTCTCCTAGAAAGCAACACTCACTTCAATTTCCATCCACATGTGATTGCTTGTTCCACAAAGGTTCTTTGTCTGGTAGACCAACTTAGATCACATTTTTTAAGTAAAAAAATATTAATAATTAATAAAGTATTAATTTATTAAAAGAAAGCAAAGGGATTAGTTTAAAAGAGGAAGTGATGTCACCTTAAGAGAATTAATTATTTTTCTTAGTAAGGATTTCAACATATTGTGTTAATGTCAGCTAAACAACTTATTTGCTTGCTGGATTGGGTTTTCACCCAATAATGTATCATGTATACTAGGATTTTGTATGATTCAAGTGCCACGTATCTACGTTCATTTCAGGCTATACGACGTGTTCAGATATATGTATCTTAGATATACAAGTCAAAATTAGGTTAATTTGTTTCATATATATATAGATTGTATTAATCAAATGGATTCGCATGTATCTGGGATGATTATCTCGTTTGTCTCTCTCCATATGTGTCTGTATTTTAGAAATGTATATCTGATATCCTAGATACATTTATCTAGTGTAATTCGCATGTATCTGAGGTGCATTAATTCTCTTGCTCGCCTCCTTTCTATCTCGCTCGCATTTCTCCTCTCTCGCTCACCTCTCTATGCATTTGTATTTCAGAATGTATCTGGTAGCAAAAAATACATGTGTCTAGGTGTATCTGACTTAAAATTTGGTACAAAATTATTAATTAATGAGACAATATGTAATTATTTCAAATTATAGGAAAATTAATAAATATGGTAAGAATATTTGTTTAATTAGACAGTTTTTTTTGGTATAATTAATCCAGTATCTTCATTAACTTTGACAGAAAGCTACTTTCTTCGTCTCAAGTTCTATATATCATGATTTTAAAGAATAATTATCTTAAATTATTTATTTTTTATGATTGTGGTGTCCAAACTAAATTATTTGTCATTCTTAAAATTTAAGATTAAATTAAGTAATCATTTCTTTCTTTCTTTTCTTCAATAGTAGTTTTAAATTGTTTTTAAAGATTATAAATATCTTAATAGATTAAATATTTAATGAAGAGAGATTATATCTTAAGACATGAATGAGGAAAAATAATCAAAAAAGCTTTTTAATTACTAATATTTCTTTTAATTAAAACGTATAAAAGAAATTACGATTGATAATTTGAGACGGAAGAAAAAGTAAATAAGGGATAATCTTTAAATGTAGGTGGCCTGCTTATTAAGCAAGAAGGGTCCCTATTGCTTGATCTCTGGACCTAACCTAGCTAGCTATCTGTTTATATTTATATTGCAAGTTTTATGGGTAAAAAAACAATTAATCCAACTCTAACAAAAAGTAAATATTCCCCATCTTTATTTATTTGTCAAATATTTTCTAATTTAATTTTTTTTGTTTGTCATTTTCGACAAATCAAAGAATCAAAGAAGAATTTAATTTTTTTTGTTTGTCATTTTCGACAAATCAAAGAATCAAAGAAGGATACAATTTTTTTCTATTATACCCTTAATTTACTAACATTGAGCTAATGTCTTTAAAAAGTGTAGTGAGTAAATATATTTAAAACCCCATCAATTAATAGGATTAAAATAGTAAACTCACTATATCAATAATTATTTTTTTAATAGGTGTGTTAAATCAAAATTTGACAAGTAAAAAGGAAAGAAGAGAGTATAAACAATTTTTATATTATTAAATTATCTTTTACATCATGTCTTGTTCAGTTAGTAGGTAACTTATCTTGCTTTCAAAATTACAAAGTTGATCACCTCTCTTTAATTATAATCAGGGGTGTATCAGCTTTAAATAACAAAGTTGAGGAGTATATTAGACCCTTATCCCTTTTTCTAATGGAGGATTATTTGAAATATTTTTCAAGAAATACATGTTATTCTATTTTTAAAAACATATACTTTTATTTATTTTATTGTATTATACGCCCCAATACATTTAAACCTACTTTCTAAGGACCAAACATGAAACATGGGACTTTTTTTTTGCAGCAATCAACATATAAGCTTGAAACTCCTATTATACGATTAGTGACAAATAACTATAATTTTGTCACTGAATAATAAAAATCTAATGCTTATCCTATTTAATATCATTATAATTTTTTAAATAATAAATTAACGATGAATTTCATAGTTAATTCTTATTTACTTTTTTAGTTAGTGTTGCCTTCAAGAGTTAGATAGGTAGGTAGGGAAAACAAAACAACATGAGGACAAATAATTCATAAGTTCACAATATATATATTATAAAGAGAATATTAATAAATGGAAAACTAATTATCAGCATTAAACAAGTTAGATTTCTTTCTCTATATGTACTAATATAAATCTTTGTGATAATGATAGTTTTAGACACTAAACTAGAAAAATGTTAGGTAATATATGTATAATGAACTATCAAAGTCTACATAATTATTTAATTTGTTTAAGGAATGCAAATTAAACCACAATTAATTAATTTTGTAGCACATATACGATGTACACGTACTAAGTTTGAAAATAAACAGATAATTACTTGTAATACACGTGAAACGTATATTCTTAGTAATAGTACAAAGTTTGATGCCTTTTGTATTGATATTATCAACTTAATTCAAAAATAGTCCAACAACTTTGGTTGAAACCAATAATTAATAAAATAAAGTGGGGTCAATATATTTATATGGTATAGTAATTTCATTAATTGTAAGAATAAAATGTTTTTTTTCCATGTATTTATAATGAGGAATATAAGATTTCCTTCAAATTATATTTTTAATGATGTTATCTTGAAAAACATTCTTAGAAATGAAAACTCATTCTAGGAGTATTAATTGTAGTATTATACTTGAATCGTGTCTTATTAATAAAGGAGAAACTATATGATTAGACACACCTCAATACCATATATACTATTATTATTTATACTTTTAAAATATTACGTATATTACCATTAATTAAGAGTTGCATATCATATATTGAGGAAGATATACTTAGATACATGTATTTTGCTACCAGATACACTAAAATAGGGGGAGAGGCGAGCGAGATTCGTTATACATCCCAGATAAATGCGAATAACACTAAATACACACTAGATATATACATGTATTTGTTATGTATCCGAGATACATGTGAATCCACTTGGATACACTGTATCTTGAACGAATTACATCTAATTTTGATTTCATGTATCCCGAGATACATGTATCTGCATGTATCTGAACATATCTGGACGCACTAAAATTTGATAAGATACGTAATATTGCAAACTAAAGCGTATCTAAATAATTAGCTTCTAAACTAATGGAATTTATGTAAATTTTAGTATTAATAATGTTGGAATACTATCTTTAATTTGTTCATTTTTTCGTTTCTTTACTCTTCCCTAACAGAGTTGGCCCAACAACTTCCAAAGAGTATAAAGGCACTACAACATCCTTCATTAAGGGTGTAAATGATATTTTTTTGGAAATAATGTGTAAATATAATAGGTTGATATCACTTTAAAACAATATAAAGTAATTAAATACTAATTTCTACGAGAATTAAAACTTTAACCATCACAATCTTAGTGTAACTAAACTTACTGACAAACGAATTGTGATAATAGTCTGACACTGCTTGTTTAAAATTATGTATGTAGAAATTGCAATATATAACTTTAATTTCTAGTTAGATATTGCAATTTGCAACCATTTAATTCCAAATATAGTATACTAGCTCCATAAAATCTCTTTCATTTTCATGATGCAATACAAGATCCAAGTTTGGGGTCCAAAAACAGTGTGATTTATTTTCCATGTTAATATCTACTCTTCTCCATATTTTAGTATTAGTTAGTAGTCAGTCAAATATATAGTATTTTATTCTTAAAAATTTACACTATTACATGTTGTTTCATTTGCTTTGAATATCTTGCTTTTCTAGTAGTATTATTTTTCTTTCAATCCTGCTTCGATTATACTTTTTTTTATAGCCGAAAGTCTATCGAAAACAAATTATCTACCTCACACTTAACTTGTGAGAGCTTTTTTGTTTTTAACATTCAAACTAAGAACACTTTAGAAGAATCAAATCAGTTTTAATGCATTGTATATGAAACTTCATAGTGGCCCATATATACCCAATTGTTCAACAAGGCCCAATAATAGCCCAATTTGCATATACATGGGTTTTCTTTGGGTCATTCGAACAAATGTCCCTATTTTGAGGTGATCTTTAATTTTTTGCCCGTCAAATTTGCGATCTTAATTAAAATTTGTTGTCCAAGGTATACTTAACTATGACGTAAATTCACTAGGCTGACATTTTTAGAGAATATTTGCTTTGGAGCATAAGTTCAGTTTCATTTAATTAGCAAGGTAAACTTTTACCCTTGATATTAAAAAAATAAAATTGTAAGGCATAAGTTCAATGGCACAAGTTATGCCCGGAGACATAAGTTTCGTGACACAAGTTATGCCCCGAGACATAAGTTCGGTGACACAAGTTATGCCCTGAGACATAAGTTCGGTGACACAAGTTATGCCCTATGGTATAAGTTTAATGACACAAGTTGTGCCACTGGATAGTAGTCAAGTCCATATTGAGATCTCAAATTCGAGTCCTAAGAAAGGAATCATATTTGGTAGAGTCCATATTGAGATCTCAAGTTCGAGTCCTAAGAAAGGAATCGTATTTGGTAGAGAGTGATTTACAGCAATTCCGAAATAGTCAAAAAAAGAATTTTTAAAAATTGATTCCGACCTGCCGGATTCGAACCAGCGACCTAAGGATTTCAGCAACAACTACAGTCCTCCGCTCTACCAACTGAGCTAAGGTCGGTTTGATAAAGTTTTCATCTATGTTAAATATGAAATTCTACTCGTAGATTATATACAAAACATATGTTATATTTGTTTGTTACTTAATCTATATATATATATTTGTAAATCTAGGCAATAGAAAAGTGAGGTAGCACTTATCATAGGCTAGAATTATTTTATCCTTTTTTTTTTTCTGTAAAATATTTGCTGAAAATTTCATTTTTATAACCCACATCTTTTTATTTTCATGACCTATTTTCTTAATAATCTCAGTAACTAATTAACATACATATCTTTTATTTTCATAACCTTCAAATGTTAAATTTGTAAAATTATGATAATTTATTGTGTTTCCTCTATGTATACCTATACAAATAGATTGTAAAGCAAAGACAACACTCAGTATTGATCACATTGTTATAGTTTGTTGGTAGAATTCTTTTGAGATGGATATAAGTTCATACTAATTAGAGCATTTGAATAATATTGATGTGGAAGCTATGACCTAGATCGATTTTTGATATTTTTTCTTTTCTATTGCACCCAACTTTCCTTTTATCTATATAAAATAATCTCATTTCATTTCATCTTTCGTTTGTTCGGTGGTAGTAAGGGGGAGGGGTGTTGAAATCATTGCGAGTTAAAGTTCAATCCGCTCCGTACTCGCTCCATTACTATCTCTGGTCTCAATTATTCATTATTTCCGATATTGATCCTCTTGTCTTATATTGTCCATGCTTTAGATGTTTTGTTTGGAGATGTTGACTCTTTATACGATTTTCGACAATCCTTCCTTAATGTGCTAGTTTTGGATTGAGTTAGTTTCAAGATCCATAGATTTCGTATTTGATATTGCACATGCTCCAAATGTCCGTGAACATGAGGTGAGTATTGAAGAATCACATATATATCACATAAAAAGATTATATGGTCTTCTTATATGATATTGAACAATTTTTCGCTCTACATTGACATGAAGAACCAATCAAAATGGCTACTACCAGGAGCAGAGCCACCTTATTGTCAGGGGCTTATTCGAACCTCCTTCGACTGAAAATTAAGATTTTTACCCCTAAAAATATGTGACCCCACACACAAGTGAAAGACTGAAATCTGATGAGACATTACAACAACTATATTTTTTTGCTTGTCCTCTTCTCTTCTGCTTCTATTATACTCCACTTTTTTATTTTTCCTCTGATACACTACCATAAAATCTTTTGCTTACTTACATTACACTGACTATTTTAACCTCACATTTGTCTTTTTCATGAGGGTATTCTTGGTAATTAACACATGCATGGGGTCTGTTTTTACAAGATTTGACAAAGGTCAGGAAAATCCCAAGAGGATAAGAAAAAGACTGTCCAACAACGGAAAAAAAATCATCCAAAAAATATCAGAAATCATATTTGTGGTTGCCATGCATGACAGTTGGAATTATTGTGCTCATAATGTGCCTGTCACTGAAACAAATTCTAAGAAAATAAGAAAAAGATTTCTTATTATATTGACAAAACGTATTCAGTATAATTTCACAAATAGATTAAAAATAATTTTATCTTACGAGGGTAGAGATTCCCGAATGAAGTATAACATATCAAAATAGTTGTCTATATATTAACATTGTCTAAATTGTTTAGAGTCTCAAATTAAGTTGATTAATAATAGTATAACAAGTATTTCCTCCGTTTCAATTTATTTGTCTTGCTTTTTTTTTTAGTTTGTTTATACAAAAATGTAATTACAACTCTTTCATTCTAAATTTTCATACGACAGATTTAAAACCATAAAATTAAAAGACGTTTGATATATTCGACATATTTTTAATTTAAAATTCAAAAGCCTTATTTATTTTGTTAAATTCCATGCCAGGTTATACCAAACATACAAATTAAAACCGATGGAGTGATTCTTCTTGTTTACCCTAATATTATAATTTCCAAATAATAGCACTTTTGGTCCTCACTTATTTAAAAATTATTCTATTAGTCCTTGTGACCTACTATATTTTAAGATATTTAATTTTTAATTAATTAAATGAATAGTTTTAATTCCTTCACGCAGAAAATATATTATATTTTGATAATTTATTACACTATATTATCGTTAAATGTGGAAGAAACAACATAAATTTAATATTGCACAAATAATTAAGTGGTAGAACGATAAATAATTATTAAACTTTATAAATACTCACAAAGAATCAAATTAAAGTGCAGAGTTCAACTAAATAAAAATATACAATATATTCATACAAATCAAATTTAAAAATTTTCAACAATTAAGACACCAAAAATACTAGGCAACCCATCATTGTTAAAAGTAATAAATGTCATATTCAATAAATTAAAGTTGATAGTATGAAAATACTACATTACATTTATCAACACCATACCAATCGATCAGTATTCAATTATCAATATGTACAATCATAGTAAATGCTACTTATAACAACCTCATTTAATGTCTTGACTTGACTTGACTTTCTCTAATTTTTACAAATCATTAATTTAAAAAATTATTACATATTCCACATGTTAATTGTAACTCTTGTCCTAAAAAAAAAAGTGATTAAGAATCTCAAGAACTTTTTCGAGCGTCTGTTCACTCTCTATTAACAGAAAAAGGACATTTCTATCGTCGTTTCATTGACTTATTTATAATAAAATTAGATAATTTTGAGCTAGGGATTGTAGAAGTGACCCCCACATCTGCATTTCCATCCAAGTGGCTTGTAATTCGAGTACCTGCTAGCTCCCGCACGTGAAAATGATGATTCTACAGTATTGTGGTCCATGGACCTAGCTTGGGTTCGAGCCACATCGCCACTTGGTTCGACACCATTATTACTCGGTAGGCTCGGTACCTGCACTAGTGCCATGTACATTTGCAACTTATTACCAAATTTTATGTTAATTATATATATGTAAACCAAAATAAACATTTAATTTGGAATTTAAAAAATAAAACTTTTAATTAGAACGACAAAACATGGTACAAAATCAAATTGTGACAATAATTAATAAATTCTGTGTACGCTACTGACCTGAATTGCCCTGCATGGATGGCATTGGTTACATTTGTTGTAACAACTTGGTGGCATCGAACCCAATCTTGACTTCTCTTCAACCAAAACATCCTATAAAACTCAAAACCAAAAAAAAAAACTCAATCTACAATTTTCAACTCAAATCATATATATATATATATATATATATATAGACTATAATAAATCACATTATATTTTTAAACTAGCTAATTAAATTCTGAATCTACACCGACCTAATTCATGATAAGCCTATTAACTTCCTTATAAAATGTGTACGGTTAAAAATCACCGATATATATTCAAAATTCAAATTTCTTGGTCATGTACCACATGGACTACTACAAGTACTAGTAGTACTATACATAAAAAAAAAAAGATTATAATAGAAGAATTTAAAGAGATAATTACCTTTGTAGAGTCTAGGGTTTCATGTTTATAATTAGGGTTTAAGGAATAGGAATTAGGAGAGAGTAGTACTAGAAGAATGAGAAATGCAATAACAATTTCTTTGATAGAGAAAATTAATGAGGAAAAAAGTGAAGTAATACTCATAGCTTCCATTGTAGCATTTTTCTTAAATTATATATAACTTCACATAAAGAAGAAAGAAAAAAAGAGATGAAAAACCCTAATTGCCTCTAGAAGTAGAGAAGAAAAAGAATTGAGTAGGAAGATGGAGAAATGAAGAATTAAAATGTTGAAAGTTTTTATAGCTTTAAAGAGAAGGGAAATTAAGAGGTGTAGAGTGAGGGTTTCAACACTATGTGTTTGTTTTTATTATAGAGGGAAAAAACAAGAATAGTGAAAAGAACAAGACAAGGAAGTAATAGGGGAGAATGAAGATTTTAATTAATTTGGACCACCTATTTATTTTTTGTTTCCTTCTCTATCTTTTCTTCGCTCTGTGTGTTTCGTATCTATATTGGAGCTCGACTAAATTCGGACGTGCTTCCTATTAAAGGTGACTTTGTATTTAAGAAGACTCGAATCTGATTAAGCCTTTGATTAAGAATGAAAAAATATTTTTCGCTCCACCATAACCTTTGTTGGCAATTTCCTTCTCTATCAACATAATTTCAATCATTCCTTCTTTTTTCTTTTATGCAACAATATTCATACTTATTTAACTTCTTCTTAAATATCCTCAAGTGCCAAAAAGAAACACTATTAAAAAATTAATTAATTAGCGACGGTTAAAATTTTATTATAAAATGATAAAAATCTCAAATAATTTTATGAAGCTACAAATTTTAAGAAAATTTAATTAGTTTATATATAAAAAAATTTTAAAACAAGATTTAATGTTTTCACAAAAATAATTACCTCAAACACAAACATCATTGCTTCCGGTGGTCCCGTTGGATATTACTAACAATTTTCTGGTAGTAATAATAAATGTGCATTAAAAACTTAACTATATACAGTTTTATACACTAGTTTTTTCATTCATTTTTATTTGTTTGTTATATATTAAAATACCTATCCAATTTTAATTACTATTTAATAATAAAAATTAGAGTGGCTAGAGAAAACATTTAATGAGACAGAGACACTTTGGTTTTCAGATTTTGCAGAATGAAAAGAAAAAAATGGGTAGTGAAGTTTGACTCTGATTGATTTAACAGATGAAGAGAGAATAGGATATAAGCTTTACCTTCTGGTTAATATTTTTTTTTCAATTTGTTTATATTATTTTTATTAAAAAAATTATATAATATATTTAAGATTAGGTAAGATTAAATAATATTTTAATATATTTTATATATCTTTAATATAAGATCGTTAAAAGATATTATAATATATTTGACATATTTTGAATTTAAGATCATAAGATTAAAAAATCGTCATCAATTCTTTCAAGAGGTCACAATTGCTACGAACAAATTAATGATAAGGAAGCCAGCGGAATGATCGGCTGGACGAAAGCTAGGACTGCTTCCTTTCCACCGTGTTTTTTATTGTGTCGGAAATATAAAGTGATTGCATCGAAAAAATGGTAATTGGATTGATCTATTCTATGGTGAAGCATATGAAGCATTCTATCTTCTTTATTATTTTAAACTTTGTAAATTTAAATAACACAAATAAATTAAAACGGAGAAAGTAGTATAGAATATTGACTCCCAAATTTTATTTCTTTAATGCATAGAATATATTAGTAATAAAACTACAAAATTCAAAGAATATTTTAATAATTATATATATATTTAGTTTAGTATCAATTTTGTATTATATCAAACTGTAAAATATTTAAATTGGGATAGAAGAAATTCAGAGTAATGCTTTCAATAGAATATTTTTTATATTTAGAGTTTGAATTCGAAACTTCTAATTAAGAATAGATTAATTCAAATTAATGCACCACATGTGTGTGTATATATATATATATATATATATAATGGTTGTCAAATGTAGAAGCATGTGCAAGCATTCAGTCTTTCATGGCCCCAACAAAGTACAACATGGCTCAAAGGTAGTAAATAATGAAAGGTACAATAATAAATGAAATTGGGGTTGAGGAGACAATACAATATGATGGTTTCATTTCATTTGCATTAATTATGAGATTGGTTGTTGTTGTTGTTTTTGTGTGTGTGTTTGTTTTTGGGAGGGGGTTGGAGTGGGGGAGGGCGGAAATTTGATTGTGAAGTGGAAAAAACGTTTTTGTTTTTAAAGTGAAAAATAATTTTTGAAAATTATAGAGTTGTTTTTTTATTTTTTGTCAGTAATTTGGAGTGATAGGGTGGAAACGATTTTACGTTGTTTTTTTAATTTAATTTCATAATTTTATGATCAAACATGTTTTTTGGAGTTGAACTCCAAAAAAAAGTAAAATATTTTCATGTAATTCATATAATTTAATTGTTTGTTATTTGTTATTCACTCAGCATTAGACTCTTATTTGAAATTTAATTAATTTAAATTAAGTAAAAAAAATCTGACTTTGAGATAAATTTATCCCCTTCTAAGAATGAGTTCATACAAGTACTATCCAAATTTGAAATCTCAAATTAAAAGTAAAAAAATACTTACCACTCCATCAATCATAAGTAAGTTTGATAACACAATGAAAAACCAATATTGAGTGTGTTTTCCCGAAATCGAATCTCCTTACCAATAAGGGTTCATGTGGTGGAGTGGTAAGTACTCCTTCATCCTTAATTAAGAGGTCCCAGGTTTCAGCCCCCTTGGATACGGAGTCGCCTTTGTTATGAAACGTTTTACCTCCAACGTGGGACTTTCCGGCGCGAATCTATTGGAAACCGAAAAGAAAAAATCAAATCTCCTTGAAGTGGATGGGGGTCAACAGACCCCCACCAAGAGTATTACTAACCCAAAATTTTATTTTATAGAGGGGGACATTATGACTTATCTCCTAGTTTTAGGGAATGAACAAAAACATTCATGTATATATGCACATATAGCAATATGAAGAAGCTATACAAAGTACTCTTTTCACGAAAGAAATCATGTGTTTTGATTATTATATTCTTAATTATTATCTTTTATTGTTTAAAATATTGATTCCTCTTCAATAAATTTTAGGGGGAAAAGTTCAAAATATCACCGAACTTTAGGCAGGACTTTTTACCTCTACACTATTTAATAGTATATTTTAAAGGTATATATGTGTCCACGTAGAAATCATAAATATTGCATCATTATAAATAGTAACTTGTCCACGTGGGCATATATATACCTTTAAAATACATTATTAAATAGTGCAGGGGGTAATAGGTCCTGCCCAAAGTTTGGGATTGTTACAGCAATTTCGATCAAAGTTCGGATATATTTCAAACATTTTTTCCTAAATTTTAAGGGTGTGAGTTTCGTAACCTATGCGAGCCTAACGAGAAGCTAGTCTTAAAAAGCAAGTCAATTTAAGCAATTATAATATTGGACTATATGTATGAACACTCCATTTAGGCTTTATTGTACTAATACTAATTAGTCGATATTTATTACTTTAAAAAAAAATCTTTACTAAGGGTACAATGAAAAAAAATATACTCAATTATATTTTGACTTTCTAAAACGATAAATTATTTTAGATCATTTACTTTAAGTAAAAACGATAAATAATCTGAAGGAAGTACTAAACTAGGTCTATTACCATGTTGAAATAAGGAAGACCCTCCCTTGTCCCATTGCATTATAAAATTTGAAAAAATAATTTATTTTTAAAGTGAAAGTAATATTTTAAAATTGAAGTTATGTGACCATGAATACAAATAAAAGTTATTTATAAGTATTTGAAATGAAAAAGGTGAATTTTTATTTTTTTTATTTTAATTCTTAAAAAAATCAGTTTTGTGTGGCTCTACCCTGCCTAGGTAAGGCTACTAGCCTACTACTAATTTATAGACAAGTCACTCAATTATTGGATATTGTTTAACAAAAGTTATCTTTCTTTTTTTTCTTTTTCACAAAATATTAAAAAGCTCATTTTAAATTTACCTTGTTTTCTTCATATTTTTTTTAAACTATGAATAGTCTTAATTATCTGAAAAAAGAAGAAGGTATAAGTCCAATAATAAGCAACAGATCTAAGACACAATTATAAGGTAAAAAAAATATAGTTGTAGCAAGGGTTTTCTTCAATATAGCACTCTCGAAAATGTATTTTTTTGTGCAAATCAAATTTGTGAAATGATAAAGTCATAAAACAAATAGCCAAAAAAATTTAGTCACTCTACCATATCCTATAATAGCATAAAGCAAAATAGAAAGTTTTCATGTCTTGCTATTCTATTTTTAAAATTAACACCTTTGATTTATTATATACTACTTGCTATTAGGTAATTTTTTCTTTTATTTAATCCACATGGACAGTGGACCATTTTTTTTTATTTTTTTAGAAATTATCTACTTACACAAACATTTCTACTATATTTACTAGTTCTCCTTATAAGTTTGAAATAATTATATTTTATATTATTAATTAATAATTTTATATCAGATATCAAGTCATGACCTAGATACATATTTTATACACCTAAATACATGTTTTAGGCTACCGAATACATTGAAATAAGGAGATTCAATGAGAGAGAACAAGAGGGAGGCGAACGAGACTTGTCAATATATCCCAGATACATGTGAATCACACCAGATACTAGTGTACTAGTGTGATTCACATGTATCTAGGACAGAAGATACATAAGAGAATAGCGAGCGAGATAGAAGGGAAGTGAACGAAATTTGTCTATGTTTTCCAAATACATGCGATTTCACTTGAATACAGTTTATCTAAAACAAATTACACTTAATTTCGACCCTATGTATCATGAGATACATGTATCTAGACGTATTTGAACATATCAAAATCTGATAAGATTTATAATATCACAAACTAACATGTATCTAAGTAATTTGCTCCTAAACTAATAGAATTGGTCCACATGGAAATAACTTTTCAAAACTTAAAATAATCCGATCCGACCCGAACCCATAACCCAAATAAACCTTCTTTCACTCTCTTTATTTTCATGGTTTTTTCTCTAAATACACCTTCTTTTCTTTTTTCTTTTACCAACATGGAATAGTCTTTTAATAGTTCATACTACTGTTTTTTTACCTCCCTTTTATGGTTGCTTCTTTTTGGTAAAAATTAAGGCTATGTAGCGTAAGCTATACATAAAGCTATGAAGTGAAAGTTGAGACTTTCTAGATTTGTTACTGTTGTGGTAATTTTATACTTCCTATATATTACTCTATCTATATCATCAGTCACTGAAAAACATCTTTCAGACAGATATTCTCTTTTTCTCTCTGCCAACACACACAATGTATAGACTTGTAGAGTAGTGTCACAAGTTATGCTTGGAAGGCTCGTTTGGTACGAGGGATGAGAAATAATATATTCGAGATTGATTTTAGGATGAGTTTATATCATATTTGATTGGATTGTAGTAGTATTATTTTTATTTCACATTGAGGATGAAATAACAATTATAGGTTAGCTAATTACGGAATAACTTATTCTCTAATCAAACGAATATGAAGACATAAATTCAGTGGTTCAAGTTGTGCCCCACGACATAAGTTTAGTTGGGGAATAATTTGTGCCTTGGGCTTAGTTTCGTTTGCATTCAGACATAATTCGTGTCATACATATATTTTGAAGTATAACTTGTGTCTCAAGGTTAATTCGTCTGTGAGAGACATAATTTGTGTCACTAAACTTAGACTTTGGGTATAAACTATATCTCTAAACCTAGGCTCTGAGGCATAATTTGTGCTACTAAGCTTATGTCTTGTGAATTTTGGTCTGCCTTGCAATTTTTTACTTTATTTTTTTCGTTGTCACAGATATTATCAGTCATTTTTTTATATTTAATTTTAAATGATAAAAAATAAAAATCATCAATTTTGGAAGGCAAAAAATTAAAGACGGTTCCAAAATAAGGATATTTGTGCAATTGTTTGAATGATCCATAAATATCACAACCAGAATGCTTAAACAAGGCCCATATGATGGCTTAATCAACATTGACTAATAAGTCAGGGTAACTTACTGAAATCTCATTAGTTTAGAAGTTAATTATTTAAATTTATGTTAGTTTGTAATATTATGAATCTTACCAAATCTTGGATTCGAATACATGTATCTAGCGCATCTAAATATGTCTAGATACATTTATGTCGGATACATAAGGTTAAAATTAGGTATAATTTGTTCAAAATACACAGTATCCAAGTGGATTAGCCTGTATCTGACTCTCTTTCTCGTATATCTCCTATATCGCTCGCCACTTTCCTCTCTCGCTCGCCTCTCTCTCCATATTTGGTATTACAGATACATGTATCTAGTGTGATTCACATGTATTTAAGGAACATTCACATGTATTTGGAAATATCGCTCGCCTTCCTTCCTCTCTCGCTCACCTCTCTATATTTTAGTGTATCTGGTAGTAAAAATACATAATTAATTAATGAGAAGACAATGTGTAATTATTTCAATTATACAGAGAATTAGTAAATATGATAGAAATGTTCGTCTATTTGATAGTTTTTTCATAAGGGTAAAAAACTTAAGTATACAACTTAAGTACCTTAATTACTACTATATAGCAATATTTTTTTTTCACTTATATAGCAATAGTTTTTTTTCAAAACTAGAATTTATATTAAAAAAAAAAAAACGTAGAAATAGTCAGCCACGCTTATCACATATTGATTTTCTCCAATTATTTTACCTTCCCTGATTTACTCAGATTTGTTATATATTCTCTCCCATGAAGAAAGGTCTTTAACAAAAATAAAACTCTCTTTCTACTCTGATTTACTGTTCAAACATGGATACCAATAAATTTTCAAATCTAATACAACACAACGGGCGATGGGACGCATCAAGTATTTGAACAACTAACGATTGATTTGGTGTATTTTTTTCACAATCTGTATTTAATCGTTGGTTTAAATTCTATGTTCTTGTGGTTTAGTATAAAATTGATATGCTTTGGTAATAGTCTGATGCAACAATTGGCTGGATTTATTTCCTTAATAAACAATAAAAATTATTAATCGTTTTTAGTATGTTATTAGATTTAATTGATAGTGAACATGGTGGATATGATGTGGTTTATTGGTATTCTGTAGTATGTTGTTAGAAACACCATTATTCATCGTTTTTTTTTGTGTGCAAGGGATGGTAGATTATTATGTGATATTGATAGTGTAGATAGTTTGGTGTAATAGATATTATTTATTGTGTTTTTATAAACACCATAGATCATAGCAAACTGTATTATGAAATTTGTTTTGTGTTGTTTAAATACAACAAAATTATGGTATGTTTTTTGGTAATTAATTTGGTGAATATGTAATTGATATGTTGCATTCCTTATATAACCACCATAAATCAATAATTTATTTTGGTGTGTGATATGTTGTTATTGGTATTTTTTTAGACCTTATACAAAGAACAACTTCAAGTTAGTATTCTGGTACATCTATTGGTGTATTTAGTTGTCTGAGTTGGTATAGATAACAAATTTTATATCATAATTCTCAAATTACTTATGGTATGTGATTTGGTGTAATTAGTATCTTGTAGACCTTGTAGAAACACCAACTGCAAGTTATTATTTTGGTACATCTATTGGTATATTTTATTGTCTAACTTGGTATAGATAACAAATTGAAGAAATGTTAAATTGGCGTTTATACAACGAAATTATGGTATATATTTTGGTAACTGATTTGGTGAAAATGTTTGTCTAGACCACTAATTTATGTCTCTGCAGCCGTTTTGAATACCAGCATGATTAGCAGTAAATATTTTGGTACATTTATTGGTGTCATAAGTTGCCTGATTTGGTATAGCTAACAAAATTGAAGAATTATTAAATTGGTTATAAAGCTTATTGATTTGTGATGGTAAATTATTATGTGTAGTTGTTAGTTGAGATGATGTAGATGATTTGGTGTAATTTAATTACTTTAGGAACACCATTCTGCTAATTTTGGAAATTGATTAATAATTTGCAGTTTTACAGAAAATTACGTTGATTACAATATTGAAGGAATGATGTATGATGCAAACACCAAATACGAATGCTTAATTAATACTATATTTTCTCAATTGGGTGTGGACACGGCTATTTTTCATTTAGAACTCAAATGTGTCGTGAGTGGTCCATCTCCACCGATGAAGATTCATAACGATATGGGTGTTCAAGTTTATTTAGATCAAAAGAGATGCAATTCTGATTTCTTTTCAAGGTATCTTTTATGTGTAACATGTGTGGATAGAGCTATGGAAGCCATTGAGTACCAAACTGGGATATTTTATCGCATGTTTTGAAAGCGGTAATGTTACCACCAATTGCAAGAAAGCAACCAGGTAGACCACCAAATAACGATCGTAAGAAGGGATTCAATGAAGGAAGATGCAAGAGAAGTAAAGTCTCTTGTAGTAAATGTGGTACACCCGGGCATAACAAGAAGACTTGCCCCAAATTTGCGGATCAAGCTTAACAATAGTGTGTTGTTTTTATTTTATTTTTACTTAAAACATTATGTAGTTGAAACTTTTAGTTTTATGTTGGTAGGATGAATCGTATTATTGGTGTATTGAATGATATAAACATTCATGTTTGCGAGTTTTTTATATTAAATTGTCTTTTTATGCACAAATCTATTTACGTAAATGGTTATGAAATAATTGTAAATTTTAATAATAGAAAACTATGATTTCTATAATATTGGTGTAGTATTCAAAAGTTATTATCTATAATATGATAT
>JAJONR010009116.1:0-35196 GCA_029582245.1 Solanum etuberosum
CGTGATAAATATATTATCCATCAATAAAACTAGCATTATATGTGTTCTATAAATTGATCTCTGTAATATGTATTAAAACTGTATTATAAATGTATTAAAAATGATCAAGTGAAAAAAAATATTATTGCTATCCATGATAAATATTTTTTTAATATAGTATATTGATGTGAGTTTAAATTAGTGGCCAAACTGAATTTTCAGCCCTCTTATTATTAGTCAATAATTTGTACATAATAAAAAATATTATCTTCTTTCGACAAAAAATAAATAAATTGAATTGCTCAAGGTTTTGATTACTGTAATTGGTCGTAACTACCAATGTAACTTCCTTCGATTAAGAAAGCTTCAATAGAATAATGAAATTTGTATCATTGGGTGCTTTATTTTCTCTTAATTTATAGTCATATACTTCTTCCGATCCGTTTTTATGTGTCCACTAAAAATATATTTTGTAATTTTTAATCGTCATTTTTAACATATTAAAAGCAAAATATATCTTTTTTCATGTTTCACATGTAATATTAATTACTTATTTTTAAAATTATTTATCAAGATTTAAGACAAAAAATTAACTAATATTCATCATAATAAAATATTTATAGAAATCACATCATATTTTGACAACCTCCTCTCTTTTCACATTACAAAAAGTGAAACATTCAAGTCCTACTAGTATTGAATTGTGTCAAAAAGTGAAACATTCAAGTCCTACTAGTATTGATTTGTGTCAAAAAGTTCAAAAAACCTCCAACCGACTATGAAAATGATGGTACTATACACTTAACAGCAAATTGGTGGAGCATTTAATTTGGTGGGGATTGGTGTATAGATTTCTTCGTATTTAATCAGACGTCTTATGATTGAGTTTTCATAAATGAAAAATTATCAAAAGTTGACTTATTCAAAATATTTCCAATAAATTTTTCGTTGGAAATATCGATTTCCAACAATATTTCGATAGGAATATTTATCAAAAATTTATGTATCTTACCATTAAACTTAAGTTAATTTAGTAAATAAATATCGAATATCAGATGTAAATGAGTGATTGTGTGGATGACAATCCTCATGATTTATCTTAAACATGATGGCTATTTGTAGGGACACAATTAGAAGCCTAAATAAACAAAGCAAGTTGCCAGCCAAAGTTTGTTGTCTACACAACATGCATTTGGGCCTAAAGATTTTGGAAATTAGTACTTACTGTGCTATCACCACTCGTTTATCACTGTCATCTTGTTGTCTGAGTAAAAATTTTATGAAAATAAGTTTAAAGTTAAATTATTTTTAAATATAAAAAAATTAAATTTTATGGTTAAATAATCAGATGAAAAATACTTCGAATCATAATAAGGTCATGGTGACGATTCAAATAATAAGAGGTTAAATTATGTTTCTACATAATCAGATCGAGATTAATAAAAACCCATCAAGAAATTCATAAAGCAAAAATTTCTACACAATTAAAAAATTGAATAAAACTACATAATTATAATAAAAACTCAATGATATTCCAAAGATAAACAAACAAATGCAAATAATTTTTAAAAAAGAAGAAGAGGTAATTAAGATTAATCCCTTTTGAATTACTCTTTCACAAAATTTTGATATTTCTACAACAAGAAACGAAAATAAAATCGAACTAAAGTATTTAATTTCCTCTTTTTTGTTTGTCCTAAAAATTTACAAATAAAAATTAAAATGCACACAACACATTCTAAAGTCAGAATGGTGGTTCAAATTGAAGAGCCCCATGTATTATATCTAAATTTTCTTGAATTCTTCATATAATTAATTTCTTGATCATAATTTGCGACTAATTAAGCCACAAACTGTCACTAATGCCATAATTAGCGATTGATCAACTTGGGGTTCCACTTCTAGAGTCAATACATCATCTCCATATGCAAATCCTCTTGACGATTGCTTTTGTTTTAACTGCAACGGAAAAAATGAATATCAGAATCTTTATACTATCGGTATATATAACTTAAATTAAAAAAAAAAAAAAAAACTTTATATGAATTTAAAATTTTAAAGGACCTACCTCAGCAACAATTTCTCCAGTACTATTTGTAACTTTAAATGATGATTTCTTGTCCAATTTTTGAATCTTGTAGCAACTTTCAATTGATTTTTCATATCCCAAATTCACATTGCATACAACATTTCCTCTTGAAAATGTGCAATTCTTTTTCACTTGAAACCATGGCCTTCCATTAAATCCACCACATAAATATCCATTCCATCTACCAAAAACTCTCAATTTCTGCATTAAAAAATATATATAAAAAAATAATTCAACTTCCATAACATAAAATATACTCTTTCTGTCTCAATTTATGTGTTAGTACTGTTCGAATTTCGAGAGTCAAACATATTCTATGTTTGAATTCATAGTCAAAGTTAAAGAAGTCTGACTCTGAAAATTCGAACTGTGTCAGTAACAGAAAGAAATAATTGTCTTTCTTTTATTACCTCTTTTTTGATGGAGAAGAGAACTTGTCCATTAAGATCCATGAGAAAAACTTCATTGCTACATCTTTCTTGATAGTTATCAACTCTAAAACAAAGTTCACCTTTGGAATTAAAAACAGTACATCCATTTCCATGAAAAACTAGTGATTTCATCCATATAGTAAATGTTTCTCTATTAGATGTAACATAAGGAGATGAACAAGAAGAAGAAGGAGCAGGGGAAGATATATTTTCTGGATGAATTTTACCCATAATTAGAGTAAATTAAATTTATAATATACTTTTTAATTTTGAAGAAATGAAATTGCTTGAGAGAAGATTTTGGAATTTGATTTTTGGTGTGATGAGTAATAGAGAAGTTGAAAGGCTATAAATAGAAGTTAAAGAAGCAACCACTAAAAATAAATAGTTGAAGAAATAATCAAGAAAGTAGAAACATTTGACTTTATAAAAACGTGTAATGTTGACGGGGTTTTTTTTATTAATATAACCATTTGATATTTTGGTTTTTACTAATTTGATTAATTCAGATTCGTGTAATGCAAGACTTATTAGAGAGGAAATTATTCTCTATTAGAGGTTTCTTCATTATGTGGACTTGAATTCGAGACTTCTAATAAAGAATAGAATAGAGAGATCTAATTTATCGCGGTTACAGTAATAAAACTACGTATATATACAAGGATACAAGGAGAGTTAATTGATATCGCTTCACTGGAAAAATTACACCATATAGATAGATGGTATGAATATTTCTTTTATATATATGTTGAATTTTCTTTAATTTTTTTATGTTTGTTTTTCCATATTTTGACATTTCTCGGTAAAATTCTTAGCTTCAACGGTGAGTGATAAGCGTTTGAGAATAAATTGATTGATATTTTGTAAAAGACAAGAGTAATTGAAGTAATTACACATTCCATATTATTGTAAGAAAACAAGTCAGTTTGATAAAGAAATTACTCATTTGAGATAATTTTAAAATATTGTGTCAAAGTCAGTTTAAATAAATAAATATTTATTCAAGATAATTTTAAAATATTATTTCAAAACTTTTAAATAAGACATAGACAAAGAGGTTTTGTCTTTATTTATTCACATCCAGTCTGTCTTTGGGCAAATAAATAAAGTAGAACATGACTCTTCATTGAGTTTATTTTTATTCTTATAATATGTGTCTGTTTGTATACCCTATATATAATATGCTTTTTTTTTGGCCATGTGAGGTGGCCTTATGGAGAACCACTAACCACAAGTCATCACAACATAGATTCATTTTTCTCCTTTATCCTTCTTCACCTAGGAACTAAATATTCTTTTTATAATTTTGTGTCAAAAAGATTATTTTTTTAAAAGTTCCAAAAATGTGGTCTATAATAACTCACTTGGCAATATGTCGGAATCTTGGAGGTTCACCATTGAAAAATGTAATAGGATGAAAGTTATCTATTTTGTCCTTAATCAAATGTCTGGAATTTGATTTTTCAAAATGAGAAAATTTATATTAGGAAATATTTATTTTTTTTTAAAAAATAAACCTTATACAATGCGAATATAAATTAATATTTTTTTTGTAAGTACTAAACCCTTAGCCGTGGACCAATGTGTGAGAGTATCAAATTGATCGATGGTATGAGTTGTTATCTTTTTATGAATAATAATTATGACTTTTTTGAGATTATTAAAAATTTTAATTCATAAGTCAACTCCTATTTTCTTAGTGTCATATTAATCCCAAATCAGTGGGGTTCCACTTACGTTTGTGTAACAACCACTGAATATTTCTTCAAAAATAAAACAAAGAGGAAGTGCAATAACTGTTCAATGTCAAGAGGGACACAATTAAATTAGAGATTTTAATATGCACTTAGGGGTAAATGAAATTAAAAATAAAATGGTGTCAAAAGAAAGGATTATCATTGATTAAATTAATAAGTAGTCGTTGTTAATTGTTTGAGTGCATCGTTTTGCGTGCTTATCCCTTAGATGAGGGATAATTAGGTATTGACACTGACTAACTCTTTATTTTATATTTTATATAAATTTGAGACTGTGAAAAATGTAATTTTAATATAAATATAAATTCTAAAAATTATAATTCTATAAATACATCAGCCCTTAGATACCTATAAGTTTTATGACACAATGATTATTAGTATTATCTTAATCATATGTTTTTAATTCAAAATTTGAATATGTACCTTTTGACGATCATTTTTTTTTCGTTTTCAATAATTTGAACTCGAAACTTCTAGGTCGTAATAGTTATTGTCAAAAAACTAGTAAACTCACACATGAAAAAAGTTGTTGATGATGATTGTCCACTGGGAATTTTGCATCATGAAAAGTTTAAAGTTAAGAGCTGGTTAAAATGACAACCATATTCTTCTTTAGTGGAATTATAATAAAGTCAGGCACCACCAGTAACATATCCTCGACTTATAGGATGTGACATTTGATAATATTTCTTCTGTTTTAATTTATTTATCTGATCTTAATTTTGACACAATTTTTTTTTAAAAAAAGATTAAAAAAATAATTTATGATCTTAAATTAATGATAGTAGAATAATGTACTAAAATCTTCTTTAGTCTCATAGTTAAAATTAACGAGTTGTAAAAGAAAAGATACATATGTTTTAAACGAATTAAGAAAGAAAGTATGAGACAAATAAATTAAAACGGATGGCGCATTAAGGAACGGCTAAAAAAGAATATTATCCTTTTGAAGGATTTTTCTAATATTGGACGGCAAACTCCACACGCAAATAAAGAAAAAAAAAGTTATTTTGATTAGGAATTATGATGAATTTGACTTTAATTTGATATTTTTAGATAACACTGAAACTAGACTAAGGTGTGTAATAATTTAGAAGCTTGAATCTGTCATAGTTCTCAAACATTAATCCTTTATTTGTTCTAATTTATGTGATATTTTTCGTTTTTTAAGAGTCAAATAATTTAAGTTTGATAGAAATTGACGTATAGAATCTTCAAAATTTTTGAAATGAAATTTATATATTTGTTAACTACGTAAAAAGTACTACAAGTCCCAATAATTGACAATTCAAATATTTAAATGATATATGAAAAGTTTACAGTAAAAATAGATTTGTTTGAATCTCGAAAACTGAGAGATGTCATATAAATTGGGATATAGGAAATTTAAACTTATTGTTTAGAAATATTTAGAAGAAAAAAAACAAGGTATTATATATTAATTTAGAAATTTTCTTGTTATTGTTTACCAGCAATGTCTCAACGGATAATCACATAAATATTATCACATGTTTAAGGCCGTAATTTTTTCTTATAACTATACAAATGTTATCACATATCTAATATCATGAGATAAAAAATGTTCCCCTCTTTCTTAGACTACATTTTAAATCAAATTTACATCACATATATTAATTAAAAACATATATATAGGGGAGTATTATTTTCAAGATTTCATTGTCAAATAATCATGTAAATCCCACAATTATCAGTATATCATAAATTAAATCACATAAAATATATGTCATTTCATTTATCGTAACAAGACAAATAACAGTCAGATGATGGACGTGGCATGTTTTTTGAACTAAAACTTATCACATGTTAACTTTTAAAAAAGTTGATCCAAATCCTTAAAATATGATTGGATAATATATATAGGACAATTAGTAAATTTAAAATTTTAGGATAATTTGTAAAAATAAATAAATTCTAAGTGCGGGTTAATGCATGCACACCAAAAAGTTTGAGTTTGACAAACCCATTTTTATTTTTATAATTCATCACTATGATTAGAACAAATTAAATATCCACTTAGGGTAATGTTTTTTTTTAAAGAAAATGGAAAAAAATAATTAATAGTGGTGCTAATATCGATTGAAGAAATTTAGGTTGTCTTTTTTACTAATTCTTGATAACGTAACGTGCATGCTGACATAATTGGTGAACTAACTTTGGAAATCATTTTTTTTTTAAAAATGATTTAATGTTCATATTTTAAAAATAAAATAAAAACAATTAATTAGTCATTATGTCCTAGTAAGCAAGCATTTACTTGACAACCTGTTAATTACCTAATTGCTGAGACCATTGATCAGCAAATACCATTTTGAACACCACCTTTTCTAGCATTCGATGTTCGATAACCGTATAGAATTAAAGTCATATTAATTTGGATTTATGCCAATAAGATTTTATTTATACCTAGGGACTATAGGGGGATAATTTAATATGGAGATCCAACATCAGTAAATCATGAATTGGAATGAGTCTGACTCTGATACCATGAAAAAAAATGGATCTTCGATCAAGAGGATTGTCCAAGTTCATATAAGGAGACCAAATTTTTCATCTCTAGCCGATGTGAGACACTCAACACGAACCCGAAATTTCTGATTAAGAATGGAACACTTCCTTTTTTTGGCACTCGTTGTTCGATAACCACATTGAACTCAGATTAATTTGAATTCGTGCATTATATTTTGGGGGGAGTATTTCTGGAGGGACGCTCCCAACAAGATTTTTTTCATATTTAGAGAGATAATTTAATATGGGGATCCAACATCAGTAAACCATGAATTGGAATGAGTTTGACTCTGATACCATAATAAAAATGGATCTTCGGCCAGAAAGAATTGTCCAAATTTATATAAGTAGATCAAATTTTCGATCCCTATAGTTGATGTTAGACATTCAACACGAACCCGAGATTTTTAATTAAGAATGAAATTTCAATCATCCCACTATAAGAACAGTATAACCATTTATATTTTACTATTTTATTATCTATATATGTATTCAAACGTCAGCAGTTATTCAAATATTTTTGGAACATCAAATTTTCGAAAGTAAATGAAAAGCAACTTAAAAAGTGTACATAGACAAATTCAACTTGAGATATATATACAAGAAAAAATAATTAATTTGCTGATGCTTAACTTAAAACAAGAAAAAAAATGAGCTCATTTTGTGAAAAAAAAAAATGAACCTAAAATAATATCAACAAGGGATACGTTTGAAGTAATTTATCGTATGTGATTTGGATTATTATTCCTTAATTAATTGTTAATTAAGATGATGTTTTTTTTGTCCTAGTGTATTAAAATAATCATATTTAGTTAAAATTCAAAAATGATACATCATCTTAGCTACATTGGCTTTTCATGAACTAGTGATATTCCTATAATTATTTCAATATATGTGACCCTTGATGTATTCTTTTATTGATTTCCAATGGATTTTCATGTTACAAATAATAACCAATAGAAAAATAATTTAAAGTAATTTGGACATAGATTGTAAATGTTGTCATTAGAATAAACAAGGATATGTTGTCTCATACAAAGCGGTGTGCTTATACTTTCTACTATTTGTTCCCCTTGGTGGAAGATCGTAAACCCTATATTAAATGTATAAACATCCTAGTTAGGGTATCGCCATATAATGTTGGATCCACCTACGAAAGAATCAGAACTATCATAATAATAA
Source organism: Solanum etuberosum (assembly GCA_029582245.1). NCBI lineage: Eukaryota > Viridiplantae > Streptophyta > Magnoliopsida > Solanales > Solanaceae > Solanum > Solanum etuberosum. Next base: position 7,965 of record JAJONR010009116.1, read on the forward strand.
TTGAATGATAGTTTGTTGATGCACTTTCTAATAACTTGCATTAGGTGTCAATATCAATCCTCTAAACACGAAATAATTTATTCACAACAAAATAAGCAATAGACAAAAGCTTACTCTCCAACCAATTTGTATAATGTCCGATAATTTTTGAACTTTCAATCGACATCCACTATGTTGTTGACCTTTAACATAAGGATTCCATAAAGTAGCTGACATTCCAGCTCCCCCGAACTTGTAATCCAAATCATTACGAGTTGAAACTATTGCAACCTTCAATATTTTAACAAATTAATTTATTTTTTTTTAAAAAAAAAACTAAATTAAGCCTAGCTGAAAAGACAACAAAAAACTTAGAAAATTAAAAGTTCATGTACCCTGTATCCTTGTGTAGATAAGAATCTTTTTTTCAATCCACTGTGATTCCTAGTCTTTGGAAAAGTAATAAATAAAAATATATGAGATTTGATGCTAATTATGAAAACAAAACATCTTATATATTATATTATTAATATAAAATAAAGATTCTATTGATTGGAAATGAATAATTAAATTGATTTGACATTATCTTACTTTCTGAGTATGAAATGCAAGATCTTCTGGTGGTGGCATATGTTTTTGTCTGATAAGATCATTTTTTGTAATTCTTTTAATAGGAACTGATCCAAAAGGACAACCACCATCATTTAGCCATATCGTCGATGACTCTTTAGACTTTGAGGTACCTGAAGTTTGCTTTATCCTAGATAACGTAGGCTTCATCTGTCCATCCAAAATTAAAATTCTATATCAGTATATATATCCTTGTTAAAATAGAAATTGGAGTGACATACATTTGGATGAAAATTGTGCTTCTTCAAACATGGATGATCAAATACAAGTTGCTTGTAAAAATCCACACAATCATATATATCTCCATATGTAGTCTGCGACTCGAAATTTAAATAAGTTATTTTGGTTATAACAAATGCATCTAATCTGAAATAAATACCTTAATTGTTTTGATCGCAGGTTTGTGCAAAAGCTTAAATTGTCTTTCTAACTCTTGGTCTTCTACTTCGGATAATTTTATTTCACCCTGAACCTCATTATAACTCAAAAGAAAATATAATACCAACGTTGGTTGAATAATCCCTTGATTTATCTGCATTGCCTGAACTTAGAGAGAGCATATGCTAAATAGATTTAGAGAGGAGATAAAAAAATAAATTATGCAAGTTAAGTAATGTAGTTTATTTTAAAGCAAGATTATCTTAATTTTATAAAGATTTTATTATATTAAATGAAAGTTGACTGTTTGCTTTAAACGTTAAAGTAATCTACAAAAAGGATGTATAATTTGACCACAGAGAATATTATCTCATTTTAAAAAAAGGCAAACTCGATTTATCCTGATTTATTGTTTTTTTTCCAATTTAAAAGGTTAATGTGTTTCTTACGAGCCAATAACAATAATAATATTTCATTATATTTAATGTAATTTTATAAGTGAATATTATGGTTTTGTTTTTTCATGTAGTATATATCAAGACATAATACTAAAATTTGAGTATATTCACCCAAAATCAATATATCAACCATCGATCGCGGTTTACGTATTATTCTTTAAACAAATTACATGACATCAAGTTGTCATTACTCTCACATATCTCTCCGTGATTTACAATAAGTATGAGATAATATTATTTCGCTAATTTTTTTAAAAAAAATTTGTTGCAAAAATAGACGCTAATATAACGCTCTTTACTAAATTTTCTAACGATCAAAATATAAAGATCCATAATTCCACTTTAATTAACGGGCCTAAGATATTCCTCCCCCAGCCCAATAAGCTTGAAAGCCCAGATAAAGTCGAGAAAAATAAAGCCCAATAGCTGTCTGCGTTGGGAAAATTGCGAATTCAGTGGACGACTATTTATATTAATTTTTAAGATTTTATTCATAAATGTCAAATTTTAATTTTGAACGTTAATATTTTGTGGTAATAGAATAAATTAAATTACCAAGAAACCTTTTAATTAAGAGTAACTTTATGAGATTTAAACTGATAAATTGGCTCATTACCGCAGTAGTCAAACTAAAAGGGAAAATGAAACTTCCAAGTAGAAAATTAAATGGATAACATATACAGTCGATTTAAAAAAAAACTTATTTAGCTGTTATAAATAAAAGTAGGTAAAAAGTTAATTAAGTGATTTTGTGTATCAAGAAGAAGAAATATATTTGTTAATTAATTTAATCAAAATAAATAGAAAGAGTATGAATGTAAAAAAGCAAATTTAGTAGTCTTTTCTTATAAAATTATGACCATAACTGATTGACACCATTTATAAAAAAAAAATCTTTTTATATAGTTGTACATGAAATTTTACTATGCGTACGCCAGTAATGATATTACCATACAAAAATTAATATTTTACTATTATAAATAATAGAATTGTTATATAGGAATAATTTTTACAAAGATGCTAGTTAAATTAAGGATACTATTGTCCAAATATTATATCCATTACTAAAAATAAAATTTTGAATTATTTCAAATAATAGTGCTAAAATTCATAACTTATGCACTACATTAGCCAAAAGATATGCTTAGTTTGTGAATAATTAGATTACCAAATAACCATTATTTATATGAATGGTCACTTTTTAAATATCTCATTTGATTACATTGGAGAATTGGGCTTGGGATTTGGGGGGAAACTGGACTAATAGGGGACCAATATTTATTTAACGGAAAAGGATCAAATATACCTATATACTATTAGAAATAGTTTAAATATATATTTTTGGTCCAAATATACCCTTCCCGTTGTTAGCAACATCAAGGATCCAAAACCCAACAATTGAACATAGCAATGGTAGAGGCTTAGATACTTTCCTGAAGGGATAATCGGAGGCGCCGGCGGCAATAAACGGTCAGCGACGTCTGAAACGGAATGAGCAATTGTCACTGTTATAACCGATAACTGGTTGAATGGGAGGCTTTTAGTTCACCAATAATCTTATTCAATCGTGCAAACATGCTTTCGATTGTTTCTCCTTCCTTCATTTGAAATAGTATACTAGGTTTCTTTGACTTTGTCAGTTCCTTCATACGTAACCTCTAATTTGTCCCACATTTCTTTGGCGGTATCACAACAAGAGATTTTCTGAAATTCTTTGCCACTAATAACATTATACAAAACATCTTTTTGCTTTAGAGTTTATTTGAATAATCTCCGTCTATTCATTTTTGTAGTTCTCCAAACTTGGAGTAATGGATGACTCACTTTCGTCTGAACTATTTCAAATAGGAATAGGAATATCACCAAGCTTGATAACTCTCCAAACTTTCACATCATATGATTTTATGAAAGTTTACATTCTTACTTTCCCGTAAGAAAAGTGTTTTCCATTAAAATATGAAGGTCTTGTCTGAGAGGTTCCTTCTTGAAATAGTGTGCCCATGATTTGTTGTGCCATAATCTTTTTTCCACATGTTGTTAGACAGATATTTGTGAGACGAGACTCTGATACCAATTGAAAGTGCAAGAGGGGGGTGAGTTGATGTTTTTTTCTTTTTTTCTTCGTGAGTAGTTGACTTGTGGAGTTCCTACAAGATTGAATATATATATGAATTTTAACTTATAAGTAATTACACCAAATTTTGTACACGGTATTCAATTTACAAGTCATCACCATTTTACGTCACATGACTAATAAATAAATAAATAAAAAGCATATCTTAGCTGATATTTTATTCATTATATATATATTAAATCAATATAATTTACTATGATTCTATAATTTAATAAAGTACAAATACATGTTAATTAATTAGGAACGTATATTCATAGGTACCGTACATAACTGTATTAAATAGGAGTGTATATATATAATTAATGAGCAACAATTATGAATTTGTGCAACAGTCATATTAAGGTGGATACATTTCCAAACTGTTCTATTTAACACACACACAAAACCTATTCAATATTATCGTTAAAGAAAAGATATAAAAAAATTCAGATATTTTTAAAAAAAATATTTCATTAATAAAATTAATTTACTAAAATAAACTCATAATAAATACGAGAGTGTCAAGTAGAATGAAACAGAGAAGTATATAGCGTAAATCTTTAAAAAAGAGTAACTTTTATGATAATTTTTATCCTACCAGATTACCTAAAAGAAAGATACGAACAATTATTTATATATTTATATTAATATTCAAAAGAGAGAAGTATTGAAAACACCTTTGAACTGTATCCCCCAACCATTGAAAACCTTAAAAACACTATTCTACATGACTAAGTCAACTTAATACACCTCCGATCTGCCACATGTCATGGCAAATGGTCTCAAACTCTTGTAGAATAGTACGAGCATGTAACTCTTAATAAAAAATCGAAAGAAACATTGAAAATACCCTAAAGTTGATGAAAATTTAAAGGTGTATTTTACACCAAACATAGAATTGTTTTCAATACTTCTCTCAATTCAAAATTAACATCCTAAAAGGACAAGTTATACGATAATAACAACAATCACAAAACAAAACAAAAAAACTTTTTATAAAAAATTAATTAATTATGCCAGCCATTAACATCAAATGATACTCTTTCCCTATCTGTATTGTGACTTTTTTTGGCAGCTTCCAACTTCTCTTTATTTCTAGTTTTACCTACTCTCTTTATATTTTCTGAATTTCTTGAAGATTCATCTAGCTATTAGGAAAGGAAAAAAAAGAAGTTATCATATAGATTATTATCATGGGAGAAGAAGAATCAAGCCCTTTAGTTTCTCCACAAAATTATGAGCACAAAAATGAAGAATCAAAAGAGAAAATTGAAGAAAATAATGCACTTGCAATTGTTCCAATTTTAGATGATAGAGAGAAAATATCTCCCCATGTTCAAGAAAGTATGTACTTATTTCAATTATCCTATTATCTTGTTGTTGTTACTTTATTTTACATATTTATTTGAGTTGAGTGTCTGTCGAAAACAAAAAAAAATCTCTTTTTTTTTTGGTTTCTTGGATTGTCACAGTAAATTATATTTTGAGTGTTATTTTTGATTGGTTAAAATATTGGGTTTTTGACGGAGGAAGCAGATTCTGAAATTCAGAAAAGTATAGGTGGCTCCAAGGACAGAGGTAAATATGATAGATAATTTATTTATTTGGTTTTGTCTAATTTATTAGTATTATTTATTTGTTTGTTTTGTTTCATTTAGGATAAGTTATTTTAAGGATCATTTCCAATTTTGAGGAATATTAAATTAATATATTTTTTTTAAAAAAAGAGTAAGGTTGGTGAAATTAAACTTTGCAAGGTATATTTTCTTAGAAAGGAAAAAATGTGTTAAGGGCTCCATATTTTCTTAGATTGCAAAATAAGTAAGGAAATATAACTATCCAGGATTGTGGCGGGATGTATAGAATCCTTCTATTCTTAATCAAAGATGTCGAATTTGAACACCGAAAATGAAAAAAAAAATCACGGAGCGTTTCCCTTTTTAATGGCCTTACTCTGAGCAAATCTTGATTAGCGGGCCCGAAAGTGCATATTTTCCCTATTTTATTGGTGAAGATATGTTGAGTTTTTAATGGTATTTTTTTGTTTTTGTTTTATAGATACTGCACTTGCAAAGGTGGAATCAGAGAAAAGATTGGCTTTGATCAAGGCATGGGAAGATACTGAAAACAAGTATGATTTTAGTTTCATAAAGTGAAATGAATGAGTCGTCAATGTTGCTCGGACCCTCCAAAAACGTTGGGAGGATTTGACACAAGCTCTGCGGTACGAGCAACAATGGAACTCTTACATATGCTTATTTTCAACTCCACAAAGCTATTAATTAAGGTGTTTTCTTTTTGTTGCTGTGTTTTGTTGAACATGTGATGAACAAATATCAGGGCACTTAAAAAATTATCAGCAGTTGGATGTTGGGAGAAGACAAAAAAGGCCACTGTAGAAGCTGAATTGAGACAAATTCAGGTGAAACCATTGTTACTTACTACTAACTAACTAGTACATAGTGCTATCATTTAGCTGCTGTCGCTTTTGCCTCTAACAGAACAACATCTCTTATATATACCGAGTGTAACTTTCAGGGGTTCGGATAAACCCCCTTCTGTCCTTGTAGATCCACCCCTGCAGTATTTGAAAACCAATACATTGGCATTCTTTCTAGATCCAGCATATGATGATGTTAATATCAGATTGATAATAGGCTTCGCGTTTATATTGTTAAGATCACAAGTAATCGGAGAGTAGATGTCATATATCTCGGTTGTGAAAATCTGGATGCAGGGTCCTAATAGTATAACTGATGATGTTTTATAAACTAGAATGTGTCAAAGCTTAGCATGAACATCACTAGGTAGCTCACTCCAGCTCCTTTACCAGAACTATATTTCTAGGCTTATCTCCTAATCTATTTCTAATTTTTAGACTTTTATGTGTTTCAAAATCTCATTTCCTATACTAGTGTTCATATTAAGAAACATGAAAGTGAATAAGCATATACATGGGCGGAGCTAGGGAGCAAAAGAGGTGTATCCGAACCCCCTTTATTGGAAAAATCATATTATTATGTCTTTTTTTAATGTATATATAGTTGAATCCAGTTGGCTTCTTCATATGTTTACTTCGTTATACTTTGAATCTCTTAGTGAAAATCATGTCACTTCCCCTGCCTCTAACCACCCTATAAGGCCTTTTTCGTACATCTAGCACATATATGATATATATGTACACGTACCTTTGATCCGACCAGGAAGAATTAGAGAAGAAGAAGGCAGAATACACGGAGAAGATGAAGAACAAGATGGCTGAAATTCACAGAGAAGCAGAAGAAAAGAGAGCAATGATTAAGGCAAAAGAAGGCGAAGATATTCTCAAGGTTGAGGAAATTGCTCGTGCTACTGGCAATATGCCTAAAAAGTTCTTGAGATGCTTTGGCTACTAAATTTTGCTTCTTTTTTTTTTTTTTTTGTCAAAATCATTAATCATATGCTATGGTTTGGTGTAATTGTTTAATGATCCTTATGTGTATAGACTATATATTATTGATAGAACAATCATGTGTGATAAACATAAACTCAGAATTATTGTTAAGTTTGTTTCAAGTTTTCATGTTACTATTGTGGTAATTGAAGAGTACAAACAATAGAAAGGGAATAAGGGTAGCCCAGTGCACATTCACCTTAAGGGGTGTAAAGACATCATTTTCATTAACATAGTTCATCATCGATCTACTATATGCAAGTAAAATGAAACATTTTGACCTTTTATATATAGTATGATTTTTCGGCAAAGGAAGTTCAGATAAACACAAAGTCTAGGGAAGGGTCGTACCTTAGGAGGTGTAATCATGTGCAATGGCAGAGACATAATTTTCATTAATGTAGACCGTAGTTCATCATCTACTATATGCAGGTAAAATGACACATTTTGACCTTATATACATAGTGTTGAGTTTTCGGCAACGGAAATTCAGATAAACTCCCTTTCGTGACAACTAGTAATGTAGGTCAGATACCCAAATACAAGCCTGATTTCACGACTCGAACCTATCAACTTTGTTTATTCGCTGCCAACTAAATTAACTAACTTATCATTACGTGTCCTAAATTCTAGCAAATTTTTTGCATTTCCACTCATATTTTATTTAACAATTTGTTCAAATTAGTAGACAGAAATAGTAAATGATCCTATTTTTTTTTTCTTTTCTATCTTTGTAACTTTTAGGGAATAGAGATTGAAATCCTTGCTATAGAGATTTTTTTTATATATATATTTATATGATAGCTAAAAAGGATTTCAAAATCACAATTCCCATCTAGACTTTGAAATATTTTTTAAAAATGGCATTTACAGGGAGCCCACAAAAATGTAAAGTTTGTGAAAAAACTGTTTATATTGCAGAAATGATCTCTACAAATGGTGTTGCTTATCATAATACATGTTTTAGGTGTAACCATTGCAATGGAAGGCTTGCAGTAAGATTTTTATTAATTATTATATCAATTTCTTATATATAAATTGTAACAATATTTCTATGTTCAATGACATAATTGTATATAACACTCCTTCAAAAATATAATCATGAAATGTATAGTTTATATCGACGATATATAGTTTGTCATGTGTATTTAGGTTTTGCTATGCACGGGGTTCAAGAAGGGTGTGAACCGTAGTGTACCTTGCATTATCTGCAAGTGATTATTTCTGTAATTTATATTTGTAACTCCTGATCAAACAACAATAACTCTTATCATTACGTCCCCACAATAATGTTCTTTATTGATTTAGGGGGTCGTCCCCTTCAAATAGTTGGAATAAGAATCAATTCAATATTTTGTTATCTATAGTTCTTAAAACAATTTTATTTCATCAACATTAATTAATCTTTTTTTTAAATTGCAGTTGAGCACTTATTCAACTCTTGATGGAGTATTATATTGTAAACCTCATTTTGAACAAATCTACAAGGAGAAAGGAGGAGCTCCCTTGAAGCATTCTGCATCATGTAATTTAATTTTAATTAATACATTTAAAAAAATTAAATCCTACAATTAATTTTAATTAATCATTTCTTTGCCTAATTACTTCTTTGTTTCCTTATTTCTTGAGCAGTGGGAAGGCAAAATGAACTGGTATGTATCATTTATTTTACATTCTCTAAAATTATTTTTACGATCAGGACTATGAGCTATAATATTTGATACAGGTGCTATAATATTTGATACAGGTTCAAACGAAGCTAGTATTTTTTGTTTAAATTCATTAAATATGTATAGATATTGAATTACGAACTCAATAACTAAAACAAGCTATGAGTCAACGACATATTCAGAATCATAAACTTCAAATTATGACTTTGCCCGCGTTTATAGGTAACATTAATATTGTAATAGCAAAATAATTTTTTTGTATATTTTTATTGTTATTAACAGAACAGAAGCTCTAGCAAAGTCTCGGCTCTATTTTCTGGTACTCAAGATAAATGTGCAGCTTGTAAAAAGACTGTTTACCCCTTGGAGAAGGTTAGTATTTTTACTTTATTTATTAATTTTCTTCTTAGAACTAATTAATATCAACAAATTTCTTCTTATAACTAAAACTAATTCATGTCAACAATATTTTTAGTTTCTCTCTAGTCTTATAATGTATAAAAGTAATTTGTTATTTTGAAAAAGAAAACTAATTTCCACATTTTATTCATGCTAATTAAATTAATTAACAACACACCTCCAAGTTTCATTACGTTGGTTAATTCTGATTTTGATCCTTGTGATATATAAAACATAACATCTTAAATTTTTAATTTATTAAAATGTGTATTTTTAGTTCATTTATGTGTCGGGAATGTCTCATATCTGAACTATTTTCAAAAGTATTTTACCCTCTGTTCAACTGATTTTATCGAGAAAGATTAATTTTCTTAGGCCATTTATATAGCGACAATATTTTTAGTAAAACCTTAAGAAAAGACGAGATTCCTAATCTCAATATCGAAGATGAAAATTTCTAAATATTCATAAGTAAATCGATCACAAGTGCATATTTCAAGTAATTGAAGGACTAAATTGTAATTTACCAATAATTTAGGGATTAAGAATGTAACTAACCCTTCATTCATTAGTTGGGTCATGAAATAACTTTATGCACCTACTTACTTAAAATCTTAAATACGCCTCTGAATAATTTTTTTTTTTTTCAGGTGACGGTGGACGGTGAAATGTACCACAAGATATGTTTTAGATGTGTCCATGGAGGTTGTAAACTTACAACATCATCCTATGCTGCATTTGATGGAGGTCTCTATTGCAAACCTCATTTCTCTCAATTGTTCAAAGAAAAAGGTTCATATAACCATCTAAGCAAAAATGCTTCAATGAAGAAAAATGAAAGTTTAATCAATGTTGAACAACAAGGTTCTAGTACTACTAGTGCTGCTGAGGAAACACAAGATGATAAGTCATAAGAATTATTAATTTGTATCCATTTATCTACAACAATTTATTTATTTATTTCGTGTTCTATGTTAATTTTCGTATAAAATTTTATTTATACGTCAACATGTCTATATGCGTGTTAAGATAATTCTAAAGGGTACTTGATGATTGAAGGACCTATCGACTTGCATTAACTTTCCGTGGCTAGCATATTCTCCAAAAACCATGATATGGGAATTCCATATCATGATTTGAGATATTTTTAATACAAAAATTGATCTACAAGTTTATATTTTGTTAAAACAACCCCACATTTATATCTACTAACCATTTATTTCATATGTAAATAAAATTTATAATCACATCATTACTTTTTAAAATTTATTATTCTCACCGACATAAAATTTATTATTCCCACCAACATATAGTCACTTTAACTCACACCAACTGATTGTTGAGTAATAAATTTGTTCTCTTCATTTACTCCAACACCTAATTTATTACTTCTACCGTTTTGTATTTATTACAACTCAAAGTAACAATGTTGGTTCGTCTTCTCGGTCACATGATCGAGAAATGCAAGTTCAACGTGAGGAAATTGTATCTACTATGTGGAAGGATTATATTAAAGACTAGTACACTACAATTTATGTTCAATTTTTTTTATTGAATTAAAGTTTGATGAATTAAAGTTAGATGAAACAGTTACTTAAGTGGAAAAACCAATAGCTTTATAATAATTCATTATGTATTTTATAAATTTTTGTTTCTTTGGTAAGATTGAATAAAAAATTGGGGCTATTTTAATAGTTTTACGACTTATGGGATTCTTATGTTTATGAAAAAATATACAACACAAAAATTTCATATCGCATGTCCAAACAAAACTTCAATTTCATCTCATAATTCCATATTATGATATCATATCATGATATCATATCACATGGCCAAACGGGCCCTTAGATTCTAGCTAATATATATAAATGCACAATTTTTTTTCTTAGAATAAATTAAAATGAAAATAATATCACGTAAAATAGAATCGAGTATTTTATTATTAAAAGTGAGTGTTGGATTCTTTTGCCTTTTTCCTAATTAGGCCTCCCTCCAACCCCACAAAAAGTGTTCAAATAATTGGTGTTTGTCTTGACAATATTGTGAATTTAATTGCAAGTATAAGTTCATCACAATTGAAAGTTATCATGAACATTGTTAGTGAATTTACCAAGTTCAAATAAAAACTACCCCTTCGTCTTAATTTATATAATATAATGTTATCGAATTCAGAATTTAAAAAAAAAAAAAATTTAATATGAAATTCGCAGCTCAAATACATCCATACCAATTTAAAAGGAATAAAAACAAGAAAAGATAACCATCTAGACTAACTAACTTTATTACAAATGGTTCATCTAGAATCAAATATCAATTACCTAATCAAATTTGTTTCATTTTGCAAGAAAAAGTATGAATCAATTCATATATTTTTCTTGTTTTTATTCCTTCAAATTCGTACTAACCACTACATGATAAACTATATTTTAGGCCATAGACTCATAGTATTAAATAAACATGTTTGGTACGAATATAAGGACCACTAATATTCTAGCTTTAATTTACTTTGATTTCACAATTATAAATCATATTGTATGCTCCTTCAAACATATCATGTCCGTTATAAATTCATAGATAAATAATACAATAACTAACATATTACATACCTCCTACAATTTCACAAATAAAATCTGAAATAAAATAAAATATAGACATCAAAATAACAATTAATAGTGAAACTGAAGAATAAAATACTAAGCGAATATTAGATAAAACTCCTAAATAAGAAGGAAATGAGAAAAGGAAACTAGTTCCGTGCCTCTCCGTGGTAAAGTACTACAACACATAATTATCTTTTATCATTCTATCCTAATCTTCAATCTCCAAATCTTTTTTACTGAAAAGCAATGTCATGCTATAGCGGATCATAAACAATGAAAGAAAAAATATATAATTTCAGTGTCACAAGAGTACACTGTACAACCAAATCAATAAATTGAAATTCACAGCTAAGCAAATATTTAGTAAAAACTATATTTTAAAATTCTCTGTTAGCAAAAATCCAATCTTGTGAGCTACTTCTTTCTTCTTCTTTAATTCAGTTATCCACCAAATCTTGTCGTGTAGTATTTTGTAAACAAGAACCAAAAATAGAAATAACTTTTTTCTTTCCCATTTTACCCTCATCTTCTTTACCTTAACCCCACAAAATTGCCCTCTCTTTTTTCAAAAAAATCATCCCTTTACCTTCCCTTTTTCTTGTTTTCTTGCTTTCTTGCATTGCAAGTGCCACTTCTCTGCATAAAGTTTCCATCTTTTTGTCTTTTAGAATTTCTGACACCCAATTTTTTCAGCTCTCTGTTTTCCTCTGTCTTTTTTTACATATTTTGTATCTATATGTATTGATTTTTCTGGTTCAAGAAAGAGTAACAAGTTCAAAAAGACAAGAAAAGGGTAGGATGAGTACATCAACTAGTATTTTTGTGATAAGATGGATCAATTTTCTTACAATGGTATGAACCCCTTTTCATATTTTCAGCTGATTTTTCCTGCTCTGCTACCTTATGTGTAACTTGGGTTGTTTTGTTTTTGTTTCATTGAGTAGAAAAGATGAACCCCTAAACTGGTTTGGGGTTTGTGTTTCTTGATGTGGTGGGCAACTTTACTTAGATATTTGTTAGTTTAGTGTTTCAATTTATTCTAAAATGCTATTGCTTTTGGTTCAATGTGATTGTAGTTGTTCAGTTGAGCTTGATTTATTTGCTGTTTCAGAAGAAAAGAACCAATTTTTACCTCCTTTTGTACTAGTTTTCAATCTGAGGTAGAATATTTTGCTTTCTAGGTATGTTTGGTATGAAGGAAATGTTTTCATGGAAAATATTTTCTTGAAAAATGTTCTGTAGGAAATAAGTGTGTTTCGATGAGGTGTGTTGGAGGGTGTGGAGAACACAATCAATGTGGAATGTCCGTAGAGGAACTTGTTTTCCCTACTTTCATTTAAGAAATCATTTTCCTCATTTTTAAGGAGCTTGATTTCCTAGAAAAAGTGTTTTCCATAGTATTTGACCAATTGAACATGGGAAAACTGGAAAACATTACCGAACACACCCTCTATCTTTTTGTTTTTCAAATTGAGGTTTTTCTAGTTCTTAATTTAGAGTAGGAAAGTTTACTATTTTTTATTTTATATTGGTGGTGTTTAACTGTTTTTGTACCCCATTTGGATCTTGAAAATGCAGCTGTTAGCTGTGGGTGTCATAGGTTTTGGGATTTGGATGAGCGCTCATCATGATGTCTGTCGAAAGTCTCTCACTCTGCCTGTTCTAGGTCTTGGAGGAGTTATATTCGTCGTGTAGGTTTCTGGAAAATGTTTTCCTTCACATAAAAACACACTTGTTCATTTAGTTTTCCCTTAACCCTTTAACCACTCAAGGTTTGTTTATGTATATTGTGATAATCATTCTTCTTTCCATGATTTTCAGATCAATTGTTGGGTTTCTTGGAGCATGGAAGAACAACTCCATCTTGTTGTGGATTGTATCCTCACTTTATCAAATGTCACATGAAGTGCAATTTTTTTTCTTATTCTTGATTGGCATAACTTTTTTGGTTGCTTCTCCTTAACATTATATTTCAGTATCTGATCATGTTGTGCTTAATTTTGGTGGCAATATTGGTCTTCACCGTTTTAGCGTAAGTAATGCTTCTTGGAATTTTATTAAGACTTTGGTGCATTATCTATCTGTTATTGCTGATAGACCAGCCATTTGTTTTCCCCCTTTTTCTCGCCTCTGTATTGCCATATCCAAGATCAAGTAAATTATAATGAAGATGTGTTACAACAAATGTTTATCGACAAGTTTATGGATAATTATCAATGCACACGATAACTACATGTGTACTTTTTTATGGAGGTGATTTCAGTATGAAGTTAAAAGGCATTACCGAATTTGTAACTGTAGTTGTGGTCCACCAAGATATTTTAGTCATTGCTATGTTTATGATCCATCTTCATCAAGTATGAAAGTAACTATAGTTTGTTTTAACATCCTGCTTGTTTTATTTGTTTTATGCTTTCCAATTTACAAGCCATGATGGTGTATTATTGAGGGCTCTTTAGGAGTCTATCAATAGCTAATTAGCTACAGCACTGTTCTTCATTGCCTCTGGGTTGGTCCCTTGACTGGAACCTACTCTGCTTCTGTGAGGCTGGTGAATCAAGCTTTCACCGCCTTGGCTGAAAGTCACTTTGATTAGGAAAGAATAGAAATACAATATCATGAATAGCCTTAACTAGTTGTTCTATAGGTTCCAGCATTGTGTGTATCTTACTCCTGATCCGTTGTTCCTGTGCGCAGTGTGCTTAGATTTTGGGTACAACTTTTGATGTACTAAAATTAGCTTTAAAAAGAGTCAAATGGTGTATAGATTTGCTCAAATTTGGTAAGCGCCCTAGTACCACCAGGTTGAAGCCTATTTCCTTTTTCATTTTGGAGTTAAACACACAAATGATGCTTATTTCATAAAGGAGAATTCTTTCTCAAGTATTTTGTTCTTTGGCCTTGTTAACCAGCAATTGGTAGAGACCGGTTGTTTCTAGCTCCAAAACTTGTTGATAATCCGCCTCTCTACCCTTCTCCTCTTTAATACCAGATTTGGTTCGCAACTGGGTTAGAACTCACTGCTTGTGCTTACCACAAATCCCACATTGTATTACCTTTGGTATTGAACCAAAGCCCTGGGTGAGGACTCCTCTGATTCTACTGGAACATGATACGATTTTCAATGTTAGTGTGGCAAGCCACGATGGCTCAGCTGAGACTTCACAGCAGGTGAAGTAGTAATGGTACATGCCGTCTAAAGTGCATAAGACTTTCTTAAGTCCTTCTGGACCATATAGGAAGTTCCAGTGTTACGGCACAACTTATTGATACCAACCCAAGTAATGGTGCTGCTCCCCTCTTTAGTCTGAATGATGGGACACATTTCTTATATTGGTCAGATATGTTGATTAAGCCATTCATCTTGTGAGGAGACTGGTGAAGTAGTATAGGGAAAGGAAGAGAGACTTACATATGGTGTTCAGTGACCTTGAAAAGGCGTATGATAAAGCACCTACAATTTCTTTCCAGCCATACTGCCCACTTAATGCAAAGGGGAATGCACAACCAAATCTTCTTCTGCTTTTTCCTTCTTTTCTTTTTTTCACGCAGTGACAAAAACTACACTAGCAAGTGATAGTCTAAGCATGCAAGAGTCCGGCTTGGTTTTCAGTTAACTTCATTACTAATTCTATCTGCAATCTGTCTTGAACGTGGAACTCTAAACTGGTTTGCCATATTTAATCCTTCATTAAACGGCAACTACTGTTGTGTCAGGGTTAACAGGCATAAGGTGGCATTTACTGTGTCTATGTGCATGCTGATGTCAGAAATGGCTGATACCTACATATTACTGTGAAACTTATTTTGGTTTGCTTTGTCACAGGTTCATTGTGACGAATAACAGCTCAGGTCATAGTGTTAATGGACAAAGGTACAATCACCTGTCCTACTGTCTGTGATCTCAATATCTCCTCTCTTCATCCCCTCAGTATCTTCCCCTTTCTCCACTCTTTTTCTCGACCCACGTCTTGCTCAGTCTCACTTTGGTTCTCAATGTGTCTCACAGACATGGATTGTGCTTGTATATTTCATCGAGACCGTCACAAGTTTTTCCAGTTTTCCTTTTTCCTTTTACTTCTGTGATATGAGGTCACTAATGGTTTTTGTGAGGGCAGGTACAAGGAGTATCAACTTCAAGACTACAGTTCGTGGTTTCTAAAACAAGTAAGCACCTGTTTATATGCAAATACCACCTTTGTCACAATTTTTGTGACACACTTTCCTTTTTAGCCCGTCCCAAAAAGAATGTCACATTTCTTTAATTTGAAACTATTTAACTTAAATTATCATTTTACTCTTAATGAAATTATCTATAGCCACAGAACCACAACTTTCAAAAGTCTTCCTTTCTTTCTTAAAATTTGTGTCAAGTCAAACGGGTGCCACATAAATTGGGACGGAGGAAGTAATAAGTCTCAGGTTATAGAGCAAAGGTATCATGTCCTGATCATTATAGGAGTTGTTTCAGATGCCTTGAGATGAAAATTTCATGCATAGATTACCATTTGCTCATTTGTTTCAGCTCAATAACACCCATAACTGGAAGCATCTGAAAAGCTGTCTTGTCAAGACTGATGACTGTAGTAATCTATCAAAACGATACAAGGTCATGTTCCGACTTGAACCTGTTCATGATTTATATCTGTGAAATCATATTATTAATGCTTCTGCTGTTTTGTTGCAGACTGCCAAGCAATACAAACTAGCAAAACTAACACCTATTGAAGCTGGTTGCTGTAGACCACCATCTGAGTAAGTTATTGTTATTATTATTTGTTTGCTATTCCTTTTCTTTCTTTTGCAAGATATTTTCGTTTCATACTACTCCGAGAACACATTAATATCATCTAGCAGTTATTTTACAATTAAGTGAAAGCTCACTTTGTGAATTAGTAATGACAAAAAGAGGAAGATGTGTTACAGACAAGTGTTAAAATGAATCGTGATCAATATGCTCATAATGCAAGTTGTGCAAGTCGTGATCAATATGCTCATAATGCAAGTTGTGCAAGTCACTTATATATTTTGTATATGTTGTTTCACCAATTCCTCTATATCTCGCGTGTTTGATATTGAAATCCTTCCTAGCATCATCCCATTCATTCCAAGGACTCAGAAATACTCTGCTCCTTTTGTAGATGTGGTTACCCTGCTGTTAACGCCTCATACTATGACCTGAGCTTTCATCCGACGAGTTCAAGCAAGGACTGCAAGCTTTACAAAAACTCGAAGAACGTCAAGTGCTATAGCTGTGATTCCTGCAAGTAAGAGTCATCTTCTGGTCTTGTCATTCTTCGCTAAGGTTATGGCTCACAGCTTTTCTCCTACTCCATTTTCTTTCAGGGCTGGTGTTGCACAATACATGAAAACTGAATGGAGAGTGGTTGCTATCTTCAACGTGATTCTCTTTGTCGTTTTGGTAAGTTCACTCTTCTAATTAAGATCTCAAAAAGTGAGCATAACGACTCTTGTTTCTTGTTGGAGAAGTACGGTTACATTTATGAGCTAAGATTTGAAGTTTATGGGTTCTGAACTTGCCACCGAATCCATAACTCTTCTTAGTTATTGAATTCACAACTACATATTTATACATATTTAATGGATTTCCACAAATATAGGTTCTTAGCAAAAGTTACTGGATTCGTCTAAACTCATAGCTAATAATCTTGCTCCGCCTCTGTGATTTCTCTGATGGCTTGAATTGGTTCATATGACTTCTTCTCATTCTCATCCTCTGCTGATTCTTACTTGTGTCAGTCGATGATCTACTTCGTGGGATGCTGTGCAAGACGCAACGCTGCTCGGAGACGCTCTAAAATTTGAACCACTGCAGAATCCAGATGAGATGAGTTGGTGTTCTTCAGCTGAGGATAACAATTCATGTTTTTCAGCTATTTGTTGACAAACTTTGTATAGCTTTATTTGAGTGAAATGATTCATGTAATATAAAAGAATTTTTGATGTTTATGTTGTTCATTCTTCCATTACATCTAAAACATGCATTAGGACCATATAATTTAAGTGTTTTAAAGTATCTGGAGCGATTAAGGTATATAAGACTAACTCTCTTTGTGTGGAAAGTAAACCAAAATAAAATATTACGATAATTGAAGTACAAGCAACAACAGATAGTAACATAAATAAAATGACAAGAAATTAAAGGAGTAATAGTACGACTACTAGTATGGACAAATAGCAAGACAGCACACTACTTCCTACTGACCTCCTATTCTAATTTGTGTCCTCCACAAACTTTTTTTCTAAGGTCATGCCCTCGGTAAACTGATACTGCACCAAGTTTTGTCTAATTACCTATCTCAATACCCTTTTGACTTCCTTTTACCTCTCCTGAAACCACCTATAACAAACCTCTCTCACCTCCACGGTGGAGCATATGTGTATCTCTTCTTCACATGTCTGAACACGGTGGAGCATATGTGTATCTCCTCTTAACATGTCTGAACAATTCCAATCTCGCTTTCCATCGTGTCCTCCACTGATACCAATTCCACTTTGTCCAGTGTATTCTCATTCCTAATCTTATTTTTCCTAATATGTCCTTGCAACATCCTCATTTCTACGATCGTTGTTGAAGAAAATGATTTTTCTAATAAGAAAGTTACCCCTTAACTAAGTTATCCCTCAACTTCAATTGTTTATTTCTACAGGTTCAAACAATATTTAATCATCTTAACCTCGACAAATAAGTACGTTGTTTATTCACAAAAATATACTTTATTCTTTAAAGCATATTTATAAATTCAAAATTTTATTTTAATAATACTGATATTATTTTACAAAATTATATACTACATGAAGCCGATATACTAGTATCATGTAAAATTGTATTACTCCCTAATTATTATTTTTTTAACTTTCTAATTGGAAATGATTTTCATGAATTCTTAGGCTTATTTAGTTCACGCAAGCGGAGAATGTAATTTAATTATTATTAAAAAAAAATCGAAATACTTTGGTATATTATATATGTTTTTTCAAATTACATTCACACTTACTAATCCTAACTTAGTAAAATTCATTAAGTATATTAAAATATTACCTAGTTAGATCTTTATTTTTTTAATTATTTTTAAAAAATGGAAAAAAAGTTCATGTCTTAATCCCCAAAAGTTGGGAATATTGTCATTTGGACTCCAAAAATGGGACAGAATCAATGTTTTTATTTTAGTTATGCAAGTGGATAATATTATTTGATTATTATAATTAAAAAAAAACAAAGATTTTGATATAAAATTATGTTTATTATAATTATATTCACACTTACTAATCCTATTTCAGTAAAATTCATAAAGTATTTACTTATTTAACTTTAGAATTTCAGATCTCACTTATTTTACTTATGTAAATTATTTCAACTTTTTTTAAAATAAGGAAAAATATTCATTTCCTAATCCCCCAAAACTGGTAATATTATTACTCGCTCTATTCCTAATTACTTGTCAAATTTTCCTTTTTTACTTGTTTATTTTGACAAATCAAGAAATGATAAAAAAAAAATTTATTTATTATACCTTCAATTAATTAATTTTGAATAAGATAGAACTTTTTGAAAATCTTAAATTTTTAAAATTCATCTATTTCATAATTAATAAAGATAAAATGGTAAACTCACTATGTCAATCATCATTTTATAATAGATGTATCAAATCAAAAGTAAACAAGTAATTAGTAACGTAATTAGGGACATAGAAAGTATTTTGTCTTAAGAAAATGAGTCTGAATTAATCCCAGCCGTCAAAAAGCGCGGGAAAATTAATATCCAAAGACCAAAAAAAAAGGCCTATAAATAACACAACTCTCACTTCATTTTTCTCAAAAATACAGCAAAAAAAAAAAACCCTAGAAATCTCTCTAATGGCACCAAAGAGAAAGGCAACTGTGGAGGAGCCATTGCCAACCCGTGTAACCCGAAGACAAACCCGGAATGGCAACTCGAAACCCGTTTCAGTTGACCCGGTATCAGCAAAACCAAAACGGGCCAAAAAGACTACCGTTTCTGAGGCGAAATCGAAAGTGAAGGCTCCGGTTGATTCCGGGTCGAAGAAGATTGTTGTTGTTGAGCACTGTACTCAGTGCAGGCAGTTCAAGATTCGGGCTGTGAAGGTGAAGGAGGAGCTGGAAAATGGGGTACCCGGATTGGAGGTTCGGGTCAACCCGGAAAAGCCGAGAAGGGGTTGTTTTGAAATCCGGGTTGATGGTGAAAAGGGGGAGAAGTTTGTTAGCCTTTTGGATATGAAGAGGCCATTTGGACCTATGAAGGCACTTGATATGGACAAGGTCATTTCTGAAATTATTGAGAAAATTAAGTGATAAATTTTATTTTATTTTATTTTGTTTAATGGGGAAATTTACTAAGTGTTTTTGGGGATTTAGGGTTATGTTTGGATTAAGGGTATGATTTTGTGTTTTGTATGGCCAAGTATTTGATATTTTCAATCCATTTGCCGCCCTTCGAAAAAATGGAAAAAATATGTTGTGAATTTTGCTTTTCATTGCAACTATGGTTAAAATGAAATGATTAGTGTGGTTGAAATTCTATTAGAAATTATTGATAGTGAGTAGGAACTTCCATCAACTGATCAATGGTTACTTCTGCTGATGCTGCAACAGTATGGTACCAAGAGACTCATTTCAGCCACTGTTTCACCCAGGACTATAGCATGTCGTAAAAGAAGTACACTGGACGGGCGTGCTTCGACTGTGTCTCCGGGACACAGTTGAATGTAGATATCATGAACGCGAGGTGCAGGATACCAGGTCGAGAAATCCAGGCAACCATTCCCCTATGTGCCAATCGCTAGCGTATCTAGGGCCCCGGCGCGTCGATTTCAAGATTTGAAATTTATTGATTTTAAATGGTTGTTTATCTATCTTAAATTAATGTCCAATTATGATTGTGTTCACAATCAAAATTTTATGGTGTTATTGAATGATTAATTTACTATATAAACAAGGTTTGTGTTAAAGTTATTGGATTTTGTGAACCCGTAGCTTATACTTTGGATATGATGCTATTTTTAGTATGTAACAATAAATCTAGTATAAACTTATATATAGGGTCCGGAGAAGGTGGTGGATGCAATTTTAATCTTTACCCTTATGAAGATAAAGAGGTGAGGATATGGAAAGAATCATCATTGAGAAATATGGACTTCAAAGTCACTGGATCACTGAAGATGTCCTTAGAACTTTTGGTTGTAGTATTTGGAAAACTATTTGGAGACTTAGGCCCCACTTTCAAAAAAATATTCAACTTAAGGTGAGTACTGACTTGAAGATTGAGTTCTGGAATGAACTTAAGATAGGTGAAATGAGCTTAAAATTTCTGGTCCTTCTTGGTCACTAGACTAGGGCCCCTAGGTTGGAATTTCAACTTTAGAAGGACCTTAAATGATTGGGAGGTTCAAAGAGTTGTAGATCTGCTTATGGTAATAAATAGTGTCAATGGAACTACTAATGCACCTGACCAGGGGGGGACCCACATGGTGTCCTTCGGGTGCTCGAGCATCCATTAACCTCGTCTCGGAATATATATATATCTGTGTAGAAATTATGAAGTATTTGTATAAAATTAAGATAGAGCACCCAGTGGCCAAATGATCTAACTAGTCCATTGGTTCTTGGGTGGGT
The DNA here is from genome assembly GCA_029582245.1 of Solanum etuberosum. Classification (NCBI taxonomy): domain Eukaryota; kingdom Viridiplantae; phylum Streptophyta; class Magnoliopsida; order Solanales; family Solanaceae; genus Solanum; species Solanum etuberosum. Next base: position 29,279 of record JAJONR010009116.1, read on the forward strand.
GCTTAAGGTTCTTTTTGTGTTGCTGAACCCGAGTTTGAATTTCACTTTTAACATGTCTTTTTTTATATTTTTTACTCGAGCACCCACAAACTTAAAATTCTAGATCTGCCACTACACCTGACAGACCAGTGTGGAAACTTCACAGTAAGGGTGAGTTCACCGTGAAGTTATGCTATTGGAGGAGAAATAATGGTCAACTATAGATTAAGAATTGGCCTTGGAAGCTAATATGGAAAACAGTCTCCTTAAAAGTTTCTTATTTTGTGTGGTTAGTCTGTAGAAAAGCTTGTTTGACTCATGAAATACTACAGAGAAGAGGTAGACAGATATGCTCAAGTTATTTTATGTGTGATCAGAATGCTGAAATAAATAGCTATTTATTTCTACACTGTGAAACAATTGCAAATTTGAGAAACATGTTCTTGTGTATACTTGGAGTGAGTTGGGTTGTACCCAAAACTACTAAAAGTATGGACCGTTGGAAAGAGATTGGAAGAAGAGAATTGTAGACACGTAATTTTGACCGAACTTAAGATCTTACACCATTTTTAGAACTTAAATATTTTATAAAAATCTAAATTAAACCCCCGTGGACATCATAAGGCGAATAAGGGTTTGAAATTGATTATGACTTCGTTAAATGTTGGGACTCCACATCAAAATTAGATGATCAATAATAATTGATGAAAGATTGGACGGACAGATCGGGTAGTCAATTCAAATTGCATGTCATAATCAGTAGAGTCGGATACCACACTCAGATAAGTTTTTCTCTCTTCCTCTCTCTAAAAGAGATTCTTCATTAAATCATTTTCTTCTATTCTTGTGTAGTAGATATTTTTCTTCCACTTTTCATCACTTTGTTTCTTATGTCCTTGAGTCGAGTCTGTGTCAAAAAGTGAGAAAGGATTTCAAGACTTGTTACCAACTTTCTGGATTGTACAAGGCCAAGCATCAGGCCGATGAGTTATCATCTATAAGCAAGTTTTGGATTCAAAAATTCCATGATTTAATGAAGGCTAAACAATGAGTATCGTGAAATGAAGGCAGATATGAGATTTAAGTCCCTCAAAGTAAGCAAATTTGGGTAAAATACAATCAATCAATAACGAGCACCGGCCGTTTGGAAATAAGTAAAACATGACAAGTGCTAGCAATCCTCGTCAAAAGGCAAAACCACAAACCAACCACCACGTTTTAAACTCACAAATTTTCTTTGTTGAAGCAGGGGCACAAGTTATTTCAAGATCAAAGATCCAAAATCCTAGATGTCTGATCTAGTCTACAAAGAGCTAAATGGCAACATTGCCCAAAAAATTATAGTCCATACTGGGTAAGTGTTTTGTTTGTATTATTAGTCTATTGAATGTAGTATAACAAGAATCCTCCTGAATAATGGGATGTAATATAGCAAGGACCTTCCTGAGTAATGGGACATAGTATAGTAAGGACCCTCCTGAATAATGGGACGTAGTGTAGCAAGAGCCCTCATGAATAATGGGACGTAGTGTAGCAAGGGCCCTCCTGAATAATGGGACATATTATAGTAAGGACCCTCTTGAATAAGGTGATGTAGTGTAGCAAGGACCCTCCTGAATAATGGGACGTAGTGTAGCAAGGACCCTTCTGAATAATGGGACGTAGTGTAGCGAGGGCCCTCATGAATAATGGGACATAGTATAGCAAGGACCCTCCTAAATAAGGTGACGTAGTGTAGCAAGGACCCTCATGAATAATGGGACGTAATATAGCAAGCATCCTCCTGAATAATGGGACGTAGTATAGCAAGGGCCCTCCTGAATAATGGGACGTAGTGTAGCAAGGACCCTCCTGAATAATGGAACGTAGTATAGCAAGGGCCCTCCTGAATAATGGGACGTAGTATAGCAAGGGCCCTCCTGGATAATGGGACGTAGTATAACAAGGACCCTTCTGTATAATGGATTAGCAGGACCCTCTTCATAATGGGACTAACAAGACCCTCCTACGTAATGGGATTTAGATTAGCAGGACCCTCCTGGACTATGGGATTAGCAGGACCCTCCTACATAATGAGATTTGGTTACTTTCTCCTAGGATAAACACTTCCTAGTTTGAGACCGTTAATTTTTATTTTTCTCCTAGGATAAGCACTTCACATTTGCTAATAATTCACAAAAAAATTTCAGTGAAAACTGGGGTAAAATTTTGTTTATTTCTTTTGTTTTTTATGGTTTTCAGGTTTCTTCAAGCGAAACATGGATTTGAAATTCAAGAACAAAGTTTCAACTCTTTTCAGAATGATTAATCCCATGATAGCCAGAATCAGCTTCTTCAATGCATGTAGCAGCTTGACTTCCTGACATCTATTTCTATTCAGCTTCTAATCAAGAAAACATGCAGTCATTCAAGAGCATTTTCAAATTTTCATTTTGAAGAGTGTCAAAAACTCACTCTAAGTGGCAAGTTAAGCATCGAATCCATTCAAGATCAAGATACTCACCAAAATCAAGGATAAGAGCCGCGACTTGGAGCCTCGATGGAGCCTCACTTAACTTCCAACTCATCACCTCATCTCCTTGAACTACACATCACCTGATTCCCTTATAACCCAGGATATGTAGGATGTCCAAAACCACGACTCGGTCGCACAAATTTTTCCTTCAAATATAAGTTCGGTCAAAATTTGGCACATTATCTACTTCTGTCTAAAAACTCTTCGTGTTTTCAGTCAAAGAGGGGCAAACTGTAGACACGTAATTTTGACCGAACTTAAGGTCTTACACCATTTTTAGAACTTAAATATTTTATAAAAATCTAAATTAAATATTTTGACTTTTACCTTATTTTATTAACTTTATTTTAAAGGATTTGAAAACAAAAAAAAACATAATAATATATTTTTGGTAAAAAAAAAATTTCTCTCAATTGTTTAAATTTTTTTTTATAAAAAGATACGTTTTATTTTTAATTTTAGTTTAATAAATAAGCTAATATTTCTTAATTATAATTTATTATTAGCTACTTAATTTTTATTTGTTAAAAAATAATTTAAATAATAGTTTAATTATTATATTATATGGTATATATTAATTATTAAAAAATAATAATAAAACCCACTAACCTACCCACACTCCCACTCCCTCACGTTTTCTCACACACTCCACCCCTCCCACTAACCTACCCTACCCTTATATCTACAATACGCACACACACGTATCAAAGAAGGGAGGAGGAAGAAAATTAGCAACCCAAAGAGACCCACACACACCCGGGAGGAGCAGAAGAAATTTATTGTCACTCATCTCTACAAACAAAAGCATCACAAAATTCAGGAGATTTTGATCAAAGGTCCAATTTTTTAGTTCTCTTTTCATATTGTTTTTATTTTTATGTTATATACATAATTTCTTAGTGATGTTGCCTTGCTGTTAAACTTTTATTTTTATCCCAAAAACCAAAACTACTATGGACATCAACATAACCCTTTATGTTTTTTCGATATGGCTATTGAAATTTAGTATATAAGGTAATGATTTTTTCATCAATGAATAAACTTGTTAAGTGTCAATTGTGTGAGCGTGGTGTGTTGGCATTGGACTTTTGAGAAGTATTTGGAAGATGGTCAATGCGGGAGTATATCCTAAGAGTATCAAAGAAGTTTAACAAAAGGACTTGTGGTAAATTCAAGGTGTGTCACTCACAAGTTCTCTAGTCATGAGTGTGGTATGCTGATGTTGAGCTTTTGAGAAGTATTATGTGTGTGTTGATGTTGAGCATTTGAGAAGTATTGATAAAGAATCAATGTGAGAAGCAATGACTAGAATGAAGTGTTATATTGTATATTCAAAGAGTATCAAAAAAGTTCATCTTATATTGTATATCTAAGAGTATCAATGTGAGAAGCAAGTTTTTAAAAAGCTTAATAGTGTTTCTTCAATTAATTAATCGAACATAAATTATTTCTCACCAAATGTATAAATCAACAATAGTAAAAAAGTATCAGTTCCCTCTATCACCAAAACATGTATTAATTGGTTAGATGTAATCCAATCACTATACTAATGCATTAAATAAAAAATCCCAAGGTCAGATAGGTGACTTGAAACATTAAAAACAAGTTAATCCTATTTTGGTTAGTGTAAATCCCTTATTAGTTTCTAGCTTTTTTTGTTCATCCTGTATTTTTGTGTTCAAAATCTCAGTAAATCAGGTAATTCGTGTGACATAACTATGTTGTATTTTGTATTAATTCATGGTAAAATTGCTTGAAATGAATTGTAAAAATTGAAGAACATTAGTAGGCCTTATGAGTTTGGAGAATCAAGCACAAGAAGAAGCTAGTTGTGGGCTTCGATTGCCTACTAAAATGATATGGGTGATATATAGTAAATCTCAAAAAATTGACTCGTGGATAATAGTGATGGGCCATGTGGAACTTAGTTCAGATTTATTTGCATTTTGTTACAAATATCATCTCCAGAGTCATGTCACATCAGGTAACTTTTTAGAAATTCATTTTCGTACTCTTTGAATTTTTTTCTGGTTTTATAGCTAGTGTGAGTTGACAGGTATTCCATTGAATTAATCGCGAACACAAAAATTGGCCTGAACATCACAGTTATATAATAAAACTAAAAATGCTTTGAATTTTTGTCTACTAATATAAATAATGTTGTTTAATACTTTTAAATTTTTGTTGAGTGATTCCATGAAATTGAGGTGGTCATTTATATATATTTCTATTCTAATTCTTTCTTTGGGTCATTAATGTATATTTCTAATCCAAAAGTTTGCTTAATTATTTGTCAAATTAATGTAGAAATCATTGCTGCATCTGAGAGCTAAATTACAAATTGTGGTTGCAATTTCACTATTGTTGAGCTATGCCAAAATTGAAGCAAGACAAAGCCTATCTAAGGTTGAAGATTTGGAATTGGAGAGGCAATTGAAGCTTATAAATATTATAAGCCAGCTATCAAAACGATTAAGGTACAATCTCTATTTTTCATATGAAGATTTTAAAAAAAAATGTCTTTTGTCTTACATGATGGAGAAGTAATAACGACCTTATTGTACTAGAGTAATAAGATGGTAAGATTTGAACTCGTGACACTACGATTTGAAATGTAATCCGTTGGCTATTGGGATGTCCATAAGGGACAATCACAGTATAAATATTAAATCTAATAGTTTGTACGACATCTATGTTTTTTTTAATATTAAATCTAATAGTTTGTACGACATCTATGTTTTTTTTTTAAAAAAAATGATTGGAGACTAATTACTAGTACTACTTGATAAGCAAGGGAAATATGGAGAAATATATGATTGTGTCGACTTTTACAAACAACCTGCATTCGACCATCCTCTATTGAAGGATCACAATTTTCATCCCGAGGTATATCTATACTCTAGTTTCAAGTTCGTACAATCTAGTTTTTATAATCAAATTTTGAAACAAATTTAAGAAACAGTCTCCCTACCTCTCGAGGTAGGGGTAAGGTCTGTGTACACTCAATTCTCTTCAGACTTCACTTGTGGAATTTCACTGAGTATGTTGTTGTTGGATACAGATGAAACCTACCTTGCCCAATTTACAAGGAGATGACACTTCATCAAACATTAAGACACCTTTTAACATAGGGTTAAAAGGCAGAGGTTGTCCTACTGGAACAGTTCCTTGTTGGGAAAAACGCGGACAAGCACAAAAGTATATATGGTAAAAGTAATGGAAATAAAATGGGAAAATAATGACACCAAGAATTTTATGTGGAAACCCTTTTAAATAAGGGAAAAAACCACGGGCCAAGAGGAACAACTAATATCACTATAGTAAGGAATTTTACACTGTGTAGTCACGAATACAATACTCAAAGTGACTACTACACACTCAAAAGGAATAACACACTTTTGATTTCCACCTTACTAAAATATCG